>JAJHZJ010000663.1:2709377-2949377 GCA_023548195.1 Bettongia penicillata ogilbyi | reverse complement strand
CTATCATGCCTTGGGATGAACTGTGTAATCTACTACAGGGCCTTAAAGAGAGGGTGTATGCCTCTTTCCCAAGGCGATTTGAGTGAGATCCCTTTTGGCAGCAACGGGAAGGTGTTCTTTCAAGATCCCCCCTATTTTTGTTGTAAGGCTCTTTGGTATCCTCCTGAGGTCCTTCCTTTGGAAAAAGAAAGTTGTACATGAGTTCCACAACCTATGATTCAGAGTCTGCAGGAGATAGAATCTGGCCATATTCTTGTCTTTGGTTACTCTGATCAAGGGAGCTTTTACAGAGGAGTTAAAATTTGACTAGGGCCTTGAAAGATGGCCAGGATTTGAACAACCAGAGAAGAAAGCATTGGGTTATTCCTGGTATAGGAATAAGTATAGACTAAAGGACCAGGTAGGAAAGTTCAGCACTCACTTTGGGGGCAGTTCAATAGGATGGCTTTTGTGTAGGAAACGGCACAGGTAAGATGAGAATGGAAGGATGGAGTTAGATTGTGTAGCACATTGAATATTATGTTAATGACATTATGCCTCAATGTGTAGAGTGGGTACTTAGGCAGGAGGAGAAAAGGAAGATGGGAGCTGAGGATATTTTATTGGTTTCATGGCTCCTAGTGCATCAGAGAGCTCCTAGAGGAAGAAAGATGTGGGATGCAATTCCTCCTATCTCTTCCCCATGGGAGGATCTCTCCCAATAGTAGAGATATTTCTCTCAATTTTTATGTAAAAGGCAAGGACATCCTGGGGTATGTGTTGTAGTCTAGATTCTAAATTTAGTGCTTGTTTTTTTTTTTCCCCATAAAGTAAAACTAAATCATAATATTTTAGCCTGAGATCATTCCCAGACCCAGGCCTTTCAGGAGCAAGAGACCTAAGCATAGCTGGAGTAAGTAGAAGTCTGGGGCAGGAAAAGCATAACTCTTTCCATAACCCTTTCAATGTGGTCCCTTTGGAACCATCCTCTAGCAACTGCTGGTCTCTAGGGTTTTTGAATGGACCAGCCCTGTAAGTCAGAGAAGAGAAATGGTGGGGACTTAAAAACAGAGGGAGTAAGAGGGTAAGACAGAGAGAAAGAGAGAAATAGACAGACAGACAGATTAGGGAAAGAGAAGACTTGATATGACTAGTGTTTTGGGTGAACTCATCTCCCAGCAGTTTGCCTACAGAGAAATTAGCTATGTTACAGTAGAAATGAGGGCAAGGACCTTTCCCATCTTGATCTGAGAACAAAGAACAAGTTATCCAAACACAGTCTAATTCATTGCCTGTAAATCACCCTGAACAACCTCATTCAGTTCTAGAGTTAAGCTTGTAAAACTACTTAATATTGGGCAGACTTGGTTAGCCTACCAGGCAAAGGAAATTCTCTGTAGACAAACTCTGGGATCAACATAATAATGGTGATATAGAGCAGAAGTCCTTGATGTAAAGTTCACAGATGGAGTTCAAAATTTCTGTGACCTTAGATGGGAAAATGTTGCATCTTTATTTCAATATAACTGGCCTCCTTTGTAATCCTATCTATGTATTCAAAAACATTATCCTGAAAAGGGGTCTATGAGAGAGAGGTCAAGAACCTCTGCTGTAGAGCTTTACCCAAGGTCACATAGCTTGCAAGTGACAGCATCAGTACTTGAACTAGTCTTTCCACTCCAAAGTCCATGCCTTTGCATTCAAGTTGCAGAATTCACTAGTGTTATTGATGAAGGATCACATTTTATTATTGTGGAAGAAAGAAAAGAGGAGAGAAGGAGGGAAAAAGGAAAGAGAAGGAAAGAAGGAAGACTTTTTTTTTCTATTACAGGTTGGTTAGACTCCTCTCATGTGTCAGCACTGTAATATAATTTTAGGTCTCAAGAAGGATATGGTATTACTTTTAATCTCTGCATCAATGTAATTCATAATGATTTTTTTCTTTTTGGTTTCTTCCAGGCTTCACCTGAGGCTTTTGCATTCAGATAAACAGATAAAGCATTTATTAAGTCCTTAGATACCAGGCATTGTGCTAAGAGGGAAGGATGCAAATATAAGCAAAGAAGACAGTCCCTGAGCCCAAAGAGTTTACATTCTAATGGTGGAAAACAACACCCAAAGGTGAGGTAGAAAGCAGAGCAAAGGGGCAGCTGTGTTTGCAGCTGCATGATTTGGAGCCAGTGACTGGGAAGCAGGGTGGCATGGTTAGAAGCAGGAGATCATATTATGGGTTGGTCAAACTATGTTTTTCTTCCTCTGGCATAGAAAGGGTGTTTTCCCTCTCTCAAATATCAATCTTATCATATAACATCCTCCATAGTTATACTATAATAACATCCTCTTCCCTCCTCTTTCCCCCTTCCCTCTTCTCCTCTCCCCTCCATTTCAATAATATATTAGTATTGGTGAATAGCATACTTAATTTTAGAACTTAACAGAAGTGTGATAGGTCAAATATTTAACAAAAATTTTCCCCCACCCCTCTCAATATGAATTAGGCTAGATTTTCCTTTAAAAGACCACAAAACCAGGACTTAATTGGGCTTGAGTAAACCTTAAGCTGTGCCTTCCTAGAACCATCTTCCTTGGGGCAAATCACTGTGTCTATGAGACTTTCTGATCATCTAAAGGCATAAAAGGTTCTACTCTCCTGGGCTAAGACACTACATCCTTCCTTGAATAAGTACATAATTTTTGCTTTTTATTTTTATAGAATGTCAAAATCTAAGAGGCTACTATGGAAGCATTAACTTTGCAGCAAGAATGGAGATTTTGCTTGGGGAGGTCAGTATCAGATAAGTAGATAGAATACTAGGGAGAGGACTGTTTGTAATACCCAACCTGTTCCCCCAAAGTTCTGGCCCTTTATGAAGATTGCATTCATTCTTAGTCTTGTCCTGAGTTTTATGGGTCAAGTCTGCTAAATTCCTTCCTGAATCAGTCATTCTATACCTAATATATTATTGGAAGGTCAGTCACTATCCCTTGTCTCAGATTGCCTTCCCAGATCTTGACTCTATGACTTGGTAAGTTATCATGACTGACGCCCAGTTGTGGGACACCAATACTGAGCGTTGACTCCTAGGTTCACTACTCTAATTTCTACTTTTGCTGGTCCACTTAGTTTGGGAAGTGTCATTGTTACTTCCATGAGTTGAGACTATTTTGAACAATGTATTCTTGTGGCCCCTCCACAATTTGTAGTTGTAGGTGAGGATTTGGAAGGCATATTTAGGGGCTGAATCAACCTTCTCTTAGTAAAGACTGCTGGGTAATATCAATCTGTAAGCCATAGAATTTTCTACCCAAGTGATGGGGGAAGGACCTATTCTTCTAACACTTTTTTTTTAAAAAGTCTATGGGAAAGGGAGCTAGAATGGATCCCCCTGGACTCTAGAACTCCTCCAGGCTATGATGGTAGCCATCTCCTTCTTTGTAAGTCACACTGATTACACATAAGGTGACCTGAAAGTTAGCTTGGGTGGTTTCCCCCTCTTCTAGGTAGTCATTGACTGAAGTCTTTGATCCAGTAGACTAAGGCTTATGCTGTTCATGTAGCTTCGTTATGGTCTACGGCATGAAGAACTTCAAGCAGGATTCTTCAGACTTAATATCTCTCTGAAAGCCAAGACACAACCCTGGCTGGATATTCTGCCTTAAGGAGAAAGCAGATGCAAGATGGAGTCTGATTTTCATCCTCTATAAAGGAAGACTTCAGGAGGGGTTTGGTACTCTGTCCTTCAGCCCTCCAAACAGGAAAGGAGACTGAGTCAGTCAAGGCTTGAGTTAACAAGTTAGAGTGTGTGAGTTTAGGTCTGATGAGTTTTTCTAGGTGGGGTTGAAACCAGGCTGGGCAATGGATGGAAGGAAAACTATTTCACCTTGTTTTTCAGTAAACTTCTGCTAAATGTTATGTGGTCTGTGAATGTCTCACTTATATCCTATCTTGCGCATCCTGAAACACACCTGGTCTAGAAAAGCAGGTTTACATATTATGGAACTGAGGTTGAGAGAGATAAAATGAATCTTAGAGTTGGGAGGTGTGATAGGAAAAGCATCTACCAAGGTTTTCCTTTTTCCCATATAAATTAGACTACTTCTTTCCTTAAAAGGCTGTCCCAAAAACTTGATTGGTTCAGAAGATGAAGGCCCAAGTCAGTCAGTTGCTGACAAGGCTTTTCCTGGGTCCCTCGAGGTTTCTTTGGTCTCCCAAAGTTATATGAGTTTCTCTACTGACTACGGGAATTTTTGTATGGAAAGTGTATGGGTGTGTGTGGAGGGGGGTGCGGCACAGCAGTCCTGATGTATTTTTGCTGAATATCCTTTCCATGCTATGACTAAATCTCCCAGTGTGAACTGGCAAGTGACCTATTATGTTTTCATTCCTCTCAAAATCTAGTTCAGCTACCAGGGAACCCGCTTGAGTCAGAAGAGATCTCTGAGTTCATCTTGTCTTCCACCTACTCATATCACAATCCTGCCTACATCTCCAACAAATAATAATAAAAATAGCCAGTAGTTATATAGAAT
Organism: Bettongia penicillata ogilbyi; assembly: GCA_023548195.1. NCBI lineage: Eukaryota > Metazoa > Chordata > Mammalia > Diprotodontia > Potoroidae > Bettongia > Bettongia penicillata. The sequence goes on along the minus strand of JAJHZJ010000663.1, from coordinate 2,944,868 downwards.
ACCTCATTTTGTCCTAACAACACTGGATCTGTTTACCCCAGATGAGAAAACTGAGTCAAACAGAGGAAAAGTGACTTGCCTAGGGTCACATAGCTAGGAAGCTTCTGAGACAAGATTCAGACTCTGATCTTTCTGACTCCAAGTCATCCAGTCTATCCACTGACGTACGTAGCTGCTTTACTTAACTTTTTCTTGAAGACTTTCAGTGAAAAGGAGGCTCATTACCTGAAAATAGCTTTTGGGAAAACTCTTATCATTAGGAACCTTTTCCTTATGGTGACCTGAATTCTTTGTAACTTCCACTCATTACCCTTAGTTCTGTCTTTCAGGTCTAAGCTAAAAAAAATCTATTTTATCTTCCATATACATAGCTTTTGGCACTCAAGAAAGTAATTGATCTGTGAAGCTAGGAGACAGCAGCTGTTGCCAATAATTTCCTTAGGGCACCAGCCTCTATCCCATTCTCAGGCTGCCTGGAGCCAAACTACCCTCTCTTCCCCCCACCTCTCACCTCCATTCAGGACCTATGTTTCTAACCCTCTCTCACACTGCAGAGCTGATGGTGTTGTCTTGAGGGACACCAAGAGCTTCAGGTGAGTTCTCCATGGGGCAGAGCAGTGCAGCTCTGAGAAGCCAGCTTACCCTAGTGTATTTCCTTGTGGGTCTGTGTTTGTGTCCTATGTGCCAGGGATCCCTGGGAAGAGTTCATCCAGAAAGATTTGATGAAAATTTCTGGAAGTCTTAAGTCATAGCCTCATCTACAGGGTTTGGGCAATGGTGATATGTCTCTGACAAGTTCTCCTAAGCCATCACCTTTTCACCTAAGGCATATATAGGGCAGAGGATATGAGGCCCTGGAAGTCAGAGGTCATAGCAATTCTTTAGATATTTTAATTTTAATTCAACAGCTATTGTCCTAGGTACTGTGTTATGTGCTGGGGATAAAAAAATTAATAGTTTTGCCCTGAAAAAGTTTATATTCTACTATTATCATAGCCCTCCCTGAATCTCACCCAGACTAGCTATTCCCAATTCTTTCAACAGATTCTTTAAAAATTCTAAACCACTCCCCCGTCTTATTCTGAACTTGGCACTCCCAAATATGAACATATCCATATACAAAGAAGAACAGAAAAAGAGGATTGTATTGGAAACAATGAAGCTGTTATGTGCAATTTTTGTAAAAGTATATAATGCATTCAGTGCTTTAGCTCCAGAACTGTACTGCTTGTCTATTTCCCTCTGAACCTCCTTCTGTTCTGTTCAGTGCACTTTTAAAAAATGCTTCATTGATGCTTTTATCATTTTTTTTCTTTTTCCTGCCTCAGTATCAATTGATTCTTGTATGGCATGGTTTCAAGTTCCTTTACTATGCTAGCCAGCTTCCTCTGCTATCCTTTAGCTTGTCAAAGCCCCTTCTAAAATGTGGGTCCCAGTACCAGACCCAATTCCTCAGATGTGGTCTGACTGGAGCAATTTCCATTTACTTTAGCAAACAGGATTTAATTAAACACAGTTCACAGATCTTCAATTGCTCAGACTTTCAAAATTGTGCCTACTGATAATGACAGCCTATCAGGGGGAACCTTATTATATATATATAAAATGTATTTTATTTTTCTCAAACTTTGAGTTTAGAGGGGCATACTGGGAATAGAATAGGGAGACACAGAATAATAACCAAATTAACTAAAACATGTTCTTCTATGTAAATAATGGAGAGATAGAATTGTGTAGCAGATAGAATGGACACTGAGGTCAGAAAGCTGTGGGCCAGTCCTGTATCTGACGTATATTGACTCTGTATGACTTTGGGCAAGTCACTCAACCTCTTAATGCCTTTTAAACCTCTCTAAGATGATGATGACGAAGATGATGGTAGTGGTGGTGGTGGTGTGTGTGCATGTGTGTGTGTGTGTGTGTGTGTGTGTGAGAGAGAGAGAGAGAGAGAGAGAGAGAGAGAGAGAGAGAGAGAGAGAGAGAGAGAGAGAGAGAGAGAGGGATGGAAACCTTTGGCAGTCTAGTGAAACTTACGGACCTCCTTCTCAGAATATTGTTTTTTAATGCCTACAATAAAATTAAGAGGATTACAAAAAAAGCAAATTATATTAAAATGCAGTCATAAAATATTTTAAAAACCAAGTTCATGATCCCAGGTTAAGCTCACCTCCTCCTCCTTCCCCATTTAAGACCTAAGATTCAGGGTAGGTAGCAATCTTCTTTGAAGAAAGGAATTTCTTCACTCATAGTCCTCCATAGCAATGAAATAAGAGGTCCTGGCCCAAAATAAAGGAATAAAAATTGTATACTCTCCTCTGCTGTTTGTCCTAGTTCTCCTATGCTTTGGGGTGCAGGATTGTAATTTTGTTGGTGTGAGGAATTTCCAGGGTGGAAACTTTTTCCATTGACAGAGTTTGGCAATTTGTCTCTAATTTAGTTTTAGAATTACCTATGGCACTGTGAGGTTGTGATTTTTTCCCCATGGTCACCCATGTGGTGTCTGAAGTAAGACTTGAACCCAAACTTTCCTGATTCCAAGTCTGACCCTGTGAGGGCTATGCCATTCAGCTTCTCTTATGATGTACATAGGTTGTGCACATTTTGTCTACAGTCAAACAAGCTTATAGAAGACAGAGTTGGAGAACGAAGCCAGGTTCCCTGACTCCAATCAAATGTTCTTTCTGTAGTGTCTCTGTCTATGAAATATAGATATAATAAGGGTTCTATCACCTCCTTTATGGGGTTGCCACATATGTCTAGTAAGAGAATGCTTGAGTTTAGAAAGGAACTCAATCAGTAAACATTTATTAAGGGCCTGCTATGTGTCAGACACTGTGCTAAGCAGTGGAATACAGAAAAAGGCTAAAGACATTTCCTGCCCTCAAGGAACTTACAATCTAGTGGGAAAACAACATGCAAACAAATATACACAAAGCAAGCTATATGCAGGATAAAAAGGAAATAATTGACATGAAATAACTGTCAGATGGAAGGCACTAGAATAATATATGGCTAACATGGAAATATGTCTTGCACTACTTCACATGTAGTGACATTATTTTGCTTACCTTCTCAAAGGTTGGAGGAGAGATTGTAAACAAAGAATTTGGAACTCAATATGTATTTTTTAGTTTATTTATTTTGTTTTCAACATTCATTTCCACAAAATTTTGAGTTCCAAATTTTCTCCCCATCTCTCCCCACTCCCCACCCCAAAGTGCTGAGTATTCTAATTATCCCTACCACCAATCTGCCCTCCTTTCTAACATCCCTCCCTTCCCTTATCCTCATCTTCTCTTTTGTCCTGTAGGGCAAGATAAATTTCTATACCCCATTACCCATATTTCTTGTTTCCCAGTTGTATGCAAGAACAATACTCAACAGTTGTTTCTAAGACTTTGAGTTCCAACTTCTCCTCCTTCCTCCCTCCCCACCAATCCCCACTGGGAAGGCAAGCAATTCAATGTAGGCTATATATGTGTGGTTTTGCAAATGACTTCCATAAGAGTCATGTTGTATAAGACTAACTACATTTCCCTCCATCTTATCCTGCCCTCATTTCTTGTATTCTCTCTTTTTACCTTGTCCAAGAGTGTTGACTTCTAATTTCTCCCTCCTCCCATTGCCCTACCTTCCATCATCCTCCCCACTTATTTCCTTCTCCCCGACTTTCCTATGTTGTGAGATAGGTTTTCATATCAAAATGAGTGTGCATTTTATTCCTTCCTTGAGTTAAATGTGATGAGAATGAGCTTCATGTTTTCCCTCTCACCTCCCCCCCTTTCCCTCCATTGAAAAGTCTTTTTCTTGCCTCTTTTATGAGAGATAATTTGCCCCTTTTCATTTCTCCCTTTCTCCTCCCAATATATTCCTCTCTCATCCCTTAATTTCATTTTTTCAGATATGATCCCTTCCTATTCAACTCACCCTGTGCTCTCTGTCTCTCTGTCTCTCTCTCTGTGTTTGTGTGTGTGTATGTGTGTGTGTGTATAATCCCACTAACTACCCCAATACTGAAAAAAGTTTCAAGAGTTACAAATATTGTCTTTCCATGTAGGAATGTAAACAGTTCAATTTTAGTAAGTCCTTTATGATTTCTCTTTCCTCTTTACCTTTTCATGCTTCTCTTGATTCTTGTGTTGGAAAGTCAAATTTTATTTTCATCTCTGGTCTTTTTATCAAGAATGCTTGGAAGTTCTCTATTTCATTGAAGAACTACTTTTCCCCCTGAAGTATTATACTCAGTTTTGCTGGGTAGGTGATTCTTGGTTTGAGTCCTAGTCCCACTGACTTCTGGAATATCATATTCCAAGCCCTTTAAGCCCTTAATGTAGAAGCTGCTAGATCTTGTGTTATTCTGATTGTATTTCCACAATACTCAAACTGTATATTTCTAGCTGCTTGCAATATTTTCTCCTTGACCTGGTAATTCTGGAATTTGGCTACAATGTTCCTAGGAGCTTCTCTTTTTGGATCTCTTTCAGGAGGTGATTGGTGGATTCTTTCAATATTTATTTTGCCCTCTGGTTCTAGAATATCAGGGCAGTTTACCTTGATAATTTCATAAAAGATGATGTCTAGGCTAGTTTTTTATCATGGCTTTCAGGTAGTCCCATAATTTTTAAATTGTCTCTCCTAGATCTATTTTCCAGTTCAGTTGTTTTTTCAATGAGATATTACACATTATCTTCCATTTTCTCATTCTTTTGGTTTTGTTTTGTGGTTTCTTGGTTTCTAAGAAAGTCATTAGCCTCCATCTGTTTCATTCTAATTTTTAAGGAATTATTTTCTTCAGTGAGCTTTTGAACTTCCTTTTCCATTTGGCTAATTGTGCTTTTTAAGCATTCTTCTCCTCATTGGCTTTTTGAACCTCTTTTGCCAATTGAGTTAGCCTATTTTTAAAGGTGTTATTTTCTTCAGCGTTTTTTGGGTCTCCTTTGGCAAGTTGTTGCCTTACTTTTCATGATTTTCTTGCATCTCTGTCATTTCTCCTCCCAATTTTTTCTCCGCTTCTCTTACTTGATTTTCAAAATCCTTTTTGAGATCTGAGACCATTGAATATTTATTTTGGATGTTTGGGATACAGAAGTCTTGACTTTTGTCTTTCTCTGATGGTAAGCATTATTCTTCCTCACTGAAAGTATGGGAGAAGATACCTGTTCACCAAGAAAGTAACCTTCTATAGTCTTATTTTTTCCCCCTTTTTTGGGCATTTTCCTGACCAGGTACTTGACTTTTGGGTCCTTTGTCAAAAGTAGGGTATACTCTGGGATCTGTAAGATCTCAGTTCCTCCAAGGTGACACAATCAAGTGTGTACGCTGGTCTCGGAGCAACCAGAAACTTTTGTGCCCAGAATCTGTGGGTGGTAGAGTTTTCTCTCCACAGCCATTGGCCTCCAATTCCACCAAGCCAGCACTGGGGGCTGAGATTCAGATAAGCCACTCAATTACCCCAGGGGTTTTAGGTGGGGGTAGGGCTGCCACACAGGGCTGAGATAAGGATCAGCTGCTCAGTTCCCCCAGGGGTTTTATGATCCAGCAATGGATGAGGGCTGCTGTGGAAGCTGCTGCCACCCAATGTGGTCTCTATCACCATTGCCTGAGGCCAGAGTGATGGAAAGACCTTGATCCTTTCCTGGCCAGCTGAAAAAATCCTCTCACTGAAATTTGGCACCTGTGAGTTGAGGGATCTGCAAACCACAGCTGCTGCCACTGGGGATTCCATCCCCAGGGCTGCTCAGGTCTTCCTCCCAGCAACAACACTGTACGATGGAGGTTGAGCTGGGCTCCACTCCATGTCCTGTGGGACAGACCTTTCCTATCAGCCTTTCAGGTCACCCTGGGCTGGAAATCTCCACTCTATTGTTCTGTGACTTCTGCTGCTCTAGAATTTGTTGAGCGTCTTTCTTTACAGGTATTTTATGGGCTGTGGGGGAAGAGCTAGTGTATGTGTGTCTTTTTGCTCCACCATCTTGGCTCCATGCCCCTCAATATATTTTTAAAAGAGTGTCATATGTGTGTTTGTGTGTGTATATATATGTGTGTGTACATATATGTATATATACATATATGCAACATATATATGTATTTATACACATACATACACACGTATATATGTGTATATATAATATATATTTTATAAAGAGGAGTTGGGGAAAGCATTCTATAGAAGGCAGGATTTTGGTTGGAACTTAAAGGAAGCCGGGGATGTCAGTATTTGCAGTGAAGGAGGGAGAACATTCTAGGCATGAGGGAAAGCCAAAGAAAATGCCCAGAGATTAAAGAAGGAGTGTCTTGTTCATGGAACAGTTAGAAGACCAGTGTCACTGGATCAGAGTACATGTTGGGGAATAAGGTGTAAGAAGACTGGAAAAGTAGGTGGAAGGTAGATTATTAAGGGCATTGAATGCCAAATAGCATTTTACATTTGCTCTTGGAGTTGATAGGATGCAACTAGAGTTAATTGAGTAGGGGTTGGTGGGTGACATAACTGAACCAATATTTTAGGTAAATCACTTTGGAGGATGAATGGAAGATGGATTGGAATGAGGAGAGACTTGAGGATGGCAGACCCATCAACCATCAACAGTAGGCTATTGAAGAAATCCAGGCATGAAATGATGAAAAGAATACACAGAGTGATGCAATTCATTGACCTTGACTCCATAGATTGACTTTATCTGAGTACAATATTGAGTAATAATGATGATAATGGACATCCTTGCTTTATTCTTGTTCTTATTGAGAAGGCTTAACATTTATCCCTATTGCATATCATATTTCTTCTTGGTTTTACATAGACACTATGTTTCATTTTAAGAAAAGTTTCATTGATTCCTATGCTTTGTAGTGTTTTTAATATGAATAGATATTGTATTTTGTCAAAGGTTTTCCCATATCTACTGATATAATCATATGATTTTTGTTATTGTAATGGTCCATTATGCTGATAACTTTCCTAATACTGAACCAAACCTGCATTCTTGGTATAAATTTCACCTGGTCATAGTGCATGATCTTTGTGATATGTTGTTATAATTTCCTTGTTATTTCATTAAATTTTTTTGCAGTGATATTCATTAAGAAAATTGGCCTATAGTTTTCTTTTGCTGTTTTTTTCCCCCATGGTTTAAGTGTCAAAACCATATTTGTGTTATAAAAGGAATTTGGTAGAACTTCTTTACCTGTTTTTTTCATATAGTATATAGTACTGGGATTAATTGTTTTTAAAATTGTTCTTTAAATATTTGGTAGAATTTACTTGTGAATACATATGATCCTGGGAATTTTTTCTTAGGGAGCTCAATTATGGCTTGTTCAATTTCTTTTTCTAAGATAGGCTTATTTAAGTTTTCTGTTTCCTTTCCTGTTAATCTGGCAAGTTGATATTTCTGTAAATATTCATCCATTTCACTTAGATTGGCATATAAGCCGGCAAATGGACTCCTAAGAGTTGCTTTAATTTCCACATTTTAATCCTCCAAAACCACAGACATGACCTTGTCTCTTTCCTGCTCAAGAATCTTCATTGGTTCCCTGTTGAATAAAATATAAAGTCATGAGATTGGCATTTAAAGCCTTTTGTGATTTAGTTCCAGCCTATACTTATTTCATATCATTCCATTTTACACAATTGAACCAGTTTACCTGCAGAATATTTGGAACGTATTCTCCCTTTACCTCTATCTCTTAGAATCCCTAGCATCCTTTAAAACAAAGGTGTCAAATGCACCACTGGCTTAGGCCCACAAATCTCTTGAGTGGCTGAAGCAAGAATTAACATATAATTGGGAAATGTTTAACAAAATAAATAAAAATACAATAAGACAGATATTATTACATTTTAAAACTAGATCATTTATGAGGAAAGCTGCATATTATCTATGAATTAGAGGGCTCCATTTTCATCTGTGAGAAGCTAGGTGGCACAGTGGATAGATCCCAGGCCTGGAGTCAGGAAGATTCATCTTTCTGAATTCGACTCTGGCCTCAGACACTTGCTAACTGTGTATCTCTGGGCAAGTCCCTTAATCCTGTTGCCTCAGTTTCCTTATCTGTCAAATGAACTGGAGAAGGAAATGGCAAACCATTCTAGTATTGTTGCCAAGAAAACCCCCAAAAGGAGTCATGAAGAGTAAGATATGATGGAAACAAATGAACAACAGTTTCTGCTGGTGCTTTACATCATTGCTTTAAGGCTTTGCTTAGGTTACACAAATTTGGAGATGGACCTTAGACAGGATGTTAAATGATTTGCCCAAGGTCATCCAGGTAGTAACTCAGAACTAGGATTTGGACCTAAGTCATAGGGGCCTCGGTTTAGAAGGGCCTTAGAGGCCCCTGAGTCTAGCTACCTCATTTAACAGGTGAGGAAACAGAGGTACTTAGAGGTTAAGTGGCTTGCTTGGAATCCTATAGCTAGCAAATGTTCGAGGCAGGATCCTGACTTTAAGTCCAGCACCCCTCTACTACACCATCTATGTCCTCCAACTCAAAATTCAGCATTTTTTTTTTACTGAACCACATAGAAAGTACTTTTTCCAGCACTGCCCCTAGATAGCATAGTGGATAGAGTGCTGGGTCTAGAATCACAAGATCTAAGGACAGATTTCATTTCAGACATTTACTGACTATGTGACTCTGGACAAGTCACTTAACCTCACTCAGGTTTACTCAACTATAAAATGGAGATAATAATAGTATCCATCTCCCAAGGTTGTTCTGAGGATCGAATGAGATAATATTTGCAAAATATGGATATGTCTGGCACACGGAAGGCACTTAGTAAATGTTTATTCCCTTTCTTTCAATAAAGATGGGAAACACTGGACATTTGTGGCATGGCTGGGGTTGCTAAGTAAATCAATTTCCTAGAATATAGCTCAAGTACCTAGGAACACAAAGGCATCGATGATTACATGTAGAAACAGACTTGGCAAAACTATTAAATACTAATTTTCAGTTAAATGATTTTCTATCTACTTATCTCTCTGCATGCTGGACTCCCTAGAAGAATATAAACTCTCAGAAAGCAGCAGTTCTTTTCCATTCTGGTTTAGAAGAATATAAGCTCTCAGAGAACAGTAATTCTTTTCCATTCTGGTTTTTGTGTCCATAGCTCCTACCTCAGATCGTTCTTTGTATGTCGATTTGTCCAGGTGACCTCCAAGGTCTTTTCCCAGTCCTGAGATTCTGTGATGGTGACAACAATTTGCAGATGCCAAATTGCTTATCAGTAATGAAGATGTTGTTGTGTTCATCCATCATTACTGAAGAAGACCATGCCATCAGAGAAATGATGATGTGACTTGCACTTGACTTTGTTTTGAGTGAGAGAGGGCTATGTGAGGTCACCAGCCTCACTTCTCCTCTAGAGCCATCCGAATCTAGTGACCTGATATTCCTCAGGATGACTGGAAATGACCCAGGATGCACTAGGAGACTGTGGCCCCTTTGGGCCAAGGTCTATGCAGATAATTACTTATGGAGAGGTAATGCCCATTCATTGAATAGGTCTATTTAAGAAGTAGTCAAGGCATGGCCCCTTTAATAAGGCCAAGAAAAAGAAAGATATCAAGCTGGGAGGGAACCAGCAACAGTTACTATTGATAATCACTCTTAAGCCAGGAGGGTCCAGAAGAGCCCTTAGGCAGGGGACCATTGGCATCCCAGCTTCAGAGTGCAGTAAGTGTAAGGTTTTGGGAAAGGAAAAGACAGGACAAGACAAGACAGGGCAGGGCAAGACAGGAGAGGAAAGGAAACTAGCTAGTAAAACCCAAGTCAACTGGACATCTTTTGAAATCCAAATTTACCTTCCTTTGGAGAGGAGAAGGAAGGGGAGGGGGAGGCAGACAGGAGAGGAGGAGCTGAGTTACCTAGCTAGCTGGGTCCCTATTCAACCAGCTGCAACTACTCACAGGATTGTGTTCATCTTTCACTGCTGAAGAAGACCATGCCATCAGAGAAATGATGACATGACTTGCACTTGACTTTGTTTTGAGTGAGGAAGGACTGTGTAGGTCACTAGCCTCACTTGTTCTCCAGAGCCACATCTGAGTGAAGATGTCAGGGAATGGGAAATGAATGATTTCCTTCCCCACCATCACCTCCTTACCTAATGCTGACCAGCCAGTAGAAATGAGAGTCTGGTGGCAGGATCTCCACATCCTCCTCCTAAAGCTGTACTCCAGCTGGCCCTTTGGCTTTGGATGAAAGTGAAAGGTACCTGCCAGAGTCTCAGCTGTGAGATTGTTTAAGTTGAAAAAGAGATGGTTCCATCATGTGTTAATCTAAGTGCTGGGTAAATATCGGCTCATCTTCCCCAGGAGGGAAACAAAGAGATATAAAGGTAAGGTTTTATGGAAGGAGTAGCACTTTAAGTAGGCAGCTCCGAGGTACTTAATGCAGCTCCTTGCAGTGAAACAGGAGGAAAATCGGGCTTCTGAGAATTTCTGGTGAAATCTAAACCTCCTTTTAAATATCGTGGAGACACTATGACAGTGAGGGGGTGACTTCTGGGGTTTTCTGGTTCCTTGAATATCAATGGAATCCCTATTCCTTTACTCTTTTCTCTCCTCCATCATTTGCCCACAGGGTAGGGACCATCCTATGGTGAACTCATTTCAAATCTTTAACCCCTTTTGGGCTTCAGATATTCACTCCTTCCTTTGGAGGCTGATGGAAATAAAAGAAATGAATGAGGACAGGAAGAAGAAGCCAGGATTGATTGACACCCAAAGCAATGAACTTTCCCAGAGCAGTGATTTCTAAGCTTTTTTGATCATGTACTGTCATAAGTTAAGAATTTGAGTGTGTATCCCCACATGTATCACACACATATATCTCTATCTATAAATCATAAATATTACTGGGCTAATAATTATGTATATTATCAAGACCATACAAAAAAGGGAAATTAAAAAAGAATGAGATCAAGGTGAAATAATATTTGGTGGTTGAATCAATAGGGTTGCATGAGAAATTTAATAAGTTACACATGGTCAGACAAACTTTAGCAGCTTTGTGAAGGGTAAAATGAAGCGGTGGAGGTTTGTGATGAGTGTCTGGACCAGGGTAGTGCCCAGAGGAAAGTGAGGAGAAGCTGGAGAATTTATGCAATAACAATACTGTAAATACAAACAACTTTGAAAGACTGAAGAACTCTGGTAACCTCAGTGACCATCCATAATTCCAGAAGATTGCTGAGGAAGCTTACTACCTACTTTTTGAAAGAGAGGGTGTGAAATTAGGTACAGAATATGACATTTTTTGGACATGGCCAACATGGGGATTTGTTTTGCTTGCATATATGTGTATCAACACACACATATATACACTTCATACATACAAATATATCCATACACACATATGTGTAGATATATTACAAACACATGTATGTGTATGTGTATATGCATGTTTGTATATATGTGCTGTATATGTGTATGACTATGTAACAAGGGTTTTAATAGGGAATGGGGAGAAGAGTTTAATTGAAAAAAGTAAAAGAAAGAATAAAAATAAGGAAGAATGGGATGGATACAAGAAAGGGAGGTAAAAATATCATCATTTGTCAACTTATCAGATGAGTTCAAGAGTGGAGTTGAGGGTAATGCTGAGGTTGTGAACATGGCTGGCCAGAACCACAGTGATACCTTTGGGAGAAACAGAGAAGCTTGGTAGAGAGGATGGGTTTTTTGGGGAAAGACAATGGAATAAGATACTTGGTGAATGTTACAACTCCAGGTCTCCTCATCTTGTGCAATTCACAATGTCCTATCCAAAAGGAAAAGGCGGGGAACTTTTTTCACTTGTTTCAACCCTGAGCAATAGGACCACCTACCTGACATTTGCCAAAAAATTTCCCCCAAAGTCATGTGGCAGTGACTGAAGTGGGCGAATAATAGAGACTAGGTCTCTCCTATCTCTAGAAATGATCTTGAGGGACCAACTTTAAGTGGAGAAGTGATGTGCTTGGAAATATGAACATTAGAAGGGGAGAGTGGAATATTGGAAAATTAGGGTAGGTGTTGTTGTGTGGGAGAATGTCTATCAAGAAGAGGATGGGACCTATTTTCTCATCCTCAGCTAGGGCCCTGGCCCGACTTTGGAGGTTACTGCTCTTAAATAGTAGCAGTAATCCTCTTGCTTTATACTTTTCAATCCACAAGCATTTATTAAGCATCTGCTAAAACAAAATTGTTGTGTTCAGTTGTATCTGACTTTTTGTGATCACACATGGGTTTTTCTTGGCAAAGACGCTGGAGTGGTTTGCCATTTCCTTCTCTAGTGGATGAAGGCAAACAGAGGTTAAGTGTCTCACTCAGGATCATACAACTTATACAGTCTGAGGCTAAATTTGAACTCAGATCTTTCTGATTCCAAGCCTAACGCACTTTTCTACTGAGCTACCTGTGTGACCCTGGGGAAGTCACTTAATGTCTATTTGCCTTAATCCACTGGAGAAAAAAATGGCAAACTGCTCCAGTTTCTTTGTCAAGAAAACCCCATGATCAATATGGATCACAATGTCACAGAAACAAAAAAATAATCTCTACCTTCAAGGTGTTTATTTGTGCGTATAGACAAATACATATATATATATTATATATCTTCTTTGTGTGTATATTATCTGTAGTATACACAGAGAGGATGTAATCATGTATAGATGAGGAAATTGAAGGAATTGAAGGGATTAAAACAGCAAATGGTGGTGGAATTGAGTGAACCACACTGACTCTGTCTTGTGACTCAGTTCTGAAGCTAGCCCAGTTCCTTTTTATTAATTATGGATCTAGTCCAAATTCTGTCTTGTGAGAAAAGTTTATTCAATTGTGGGAATTGAGACAAAAACTTATTGTATGGTTTGAACCTAGCCCTGCATATCTTTGAAACTGGGCAACCTCTACGTGATGCTTAGAGACCCTTAACCAAGGTCCTGGTTATGCTGATCAGAAATTTGTTCAGATCCTAAGGCTAATGCAAAGAGTTTTTTCACAATTGTACATATTAAGAAGTCTATATGTCTTATCTGAAAACTGACCCCATATTGGTCAGTCATTTATTGTTTCCATATTCCTTTGTTTATAGACATTTGGGGGAGTGGGACACCTCTTTTTTTCTGAATTCAGGGAATTGTACCTCTTCACTCTCCCCTCCTAACTTTGAAAATTTCTAGTCTTTCATCTGAATGGAAATCAGCTTATGTAACATTGTGCTATTTATATTTACCTAACTGGCCTTATTTGGTCAATTGCTTTTCATCGATAAAAATCTGACTCTCCCTGTATTTGGGTTTTAGGCCTAGGCTGAGGAGGCCTGGTCCCCGTTTGTTGAGCAATTGGCACACATTGCTTAATAAATCGAAATGTTTGGCAGCTCTAACCTTTGTTTCCTCAGTCATTTCATCTTTCACCCACTACATCTGCACCCCAAGTTCCTTATATATGTACACATGTATATACATATATGTATACAGAAACACATATCTACATATATAAATACATGAATAATTTTGTCAGGGAGACAACTGGGGGCATCTGGAAAGGATTAAGGTAGAAAGTAGTGTTTGAATTAGGTCTTCAAAGGAAACAAGGATTCCAAAAATTGGGCTTGAAAATAAGCATATTTCAGGTATAAGATACAGCCTGGACAAAGACGTAGAGACAGGAAATAGAACATCTTGTGTGGGAGAGAATAAGAAAACCTGTTTAACTGAAGTGTAGAGTAACAGGAAAGAGAGTAGTATGTAATAAACCTGAGATCATAGGTTGGAGCCAGGTGGTGAAAGGCTCTAAATGCCAAATAGTAAAGTTGATATTTGCTCCTAGTGGTAATAAGGAGTACAAGTTATGGGATTATATGATTGCACTTGCTTCAATCCAGTTGGGTACCTTAGCTCTGATTTACTAAAGCAGCTAGGGTATGCAGTGGAAAGAGCGTTAGACTTAGGCTTTGGAATACCTAAATTCTAATCCAAACTCAGGTCCTCATCAGTGTGTGATCCTGGGATCAGTCTTAGTTTCATCATTTGTAACATGGGGGTTATATCCCCAACTCACAGAGCTGTAATGGGGATCAAATGGGATATCATATCTAAAGTTCTTTGTAAACCTTAAGGCATAACATCATCATCATTATAGCCTCCTGCATATTGTTAGATTTCTATGTGCCTAGTAATTGCCTTGTGCTTTTAGGATAAAATGCACAATCCTTAACCTGGTATTTAAAAGCCTTTACAATATGACTTCCCCCTACCTTTTGGGTCTTATTTCATATTAATTTTCCTTCAGTTTTCCTCTGTTCTAGTCAAATTGGTCTGCTACATATTTCCTGCGCATGAAATTCAATCTCCCACCTTCATGTCTTTGCACAGATGATCCTTCATGCCTGGAACACAACTCTTCACCTCTAGCTCTACAAATTTCTGGTTTCCTTCAGAGCACAGTTCAGCAGCCACCACCTGAGGATTTTTCTGATTCTCCCTTCCCCACTGCCCTCAAGTGGTAAGATTCTCCCCTTCTTGTGCTCACTTTCTATAACTTGTATACACTTTGAATTTACCCATTTGTTTACATGTTGAATTCCTTTGGCATCTATGATCTTTGAGGGTAGGAGCACTGTGTGTGTGTGCGCATGTGTGTGTGATTTTAATGTCAGGACCTTGCATGCAGTAAGTACTTGACAAACAGCAATGAAATAGCATTAAATCAAATTATATAGTTACTCTCAGGTAGTGTAGGAGACTAAAATACAGTGAGGGAGACACTGAGCTTCAACAATATGAGTTCTTACAAGACAAAGATAAAGGGCAGCTTTCACCAGTAATATCTTTTCAGGAAAAAGAGTATGTATCTGCAGTCCAAAGATCTGAGTTAAATCCTGTCTCTACCAGTTCTCCTGCATGATGTTGGGCAAGTCACATCTCTCTAGGCCTCAGTTTCCTCACCTGTAAAATAAAGGAGGTCAAACTAAATATCCCTTTCAATTCTTAACCTATGATTGTATGAATCTAAAATCCAACGATCACTGTGCTGAGGGTTGCAAACCCCGCGTGGAGTCTGTTATGGAAGTATCTCTTGCTTAACCACTAGGTGGCACTGCTAGTCATCAGCCTGATCACATTGACTAGGATGGGTAAAGAACTGGGTGGTCCCATGTTCACTTGGTGGTTATGATGCTCCCCTGAGCAGAGAACTGAGGGACTCTGAACCTGTCTTCCCACTTCTTCAAGGTATAAAACATGAACTCAGGTTCTGGTACTTTTCCATTCAATATTTTATTGCTGGAAGGGACTTCTGTATTTGACCACCATTCACTCACCTCTCATGAAGCTTTATTTATACACTGTACTTGAAATCCCACTGGGCATTTTAGGGTATAGTGGGGTATGTACTATGGGGAATGCTCTCGCCAATACCAATGCCTCTGGAAGCTGACTCCCATGCACGTCAGAGGAAACGTAGAACCTCTGTCCCATTTTACTCTTCAGATCACACTTCCCTCTTTCAATGGTTATGGGCCAGACTGCTTAAATCCTTGTCCTGCCAGATTGTAGATGGATAAAGTTGCTCATATACCTTAGTTGAAAATGGAGTGACCAGCTCCAATCCTTCTGATAAGATGGAGGAGGAGGGACTTCTCATTTGCCCTGCCACAGCACCCTCTAGAATTCCTCTGCCACAACCACTTCCAGTGTGCTATAATGATATACACAAAGAACTATGAGGACTTTCCTTTGCCTTCAGATGAAATCCTTTACGTGTGTTATTTCTTTCAATTAAAATATGAACTCCATGAGAGCTGGGACTGCCTTGCTTTTTTTTCCTTTTTCTTTTCTATCTCTTGTGTTTAGCATAGTGCTAAGCATATAGCATTTATTAAAAGTTTTTTCATTCATTCAGTGAGAGTGGAATCCAAGATAGAATTTAGCAAGCCTGTTGCCTCCATTGTGTTCTGGCATCTCTCCATCCTTGAAACATTCAGTTCAATTTTCCGGGAGCCAAGATATATGTCACTTCTACTCTACTCCTCACCCAAGTCCAGTGATTGTGATCATGGTGTCAGCTCCCTTCCACCCCCAATGACTTTGTCTTGTCGACTTCTGCTTGAACAATCTCACTTCGTAATGGGCAGCCAAAGGCTTGATACATCTAACAGAGAGGGAGGGGGGTGAAGGTCCAGGGATACAACACTGGGTTGTAATATCTCATTATAACCTAGCCCCTGGTGATGAAAAGCAAACAGATTGACCTATGGAGCATAAGGGGTGTACTTTAACTTCCTTGCAAATGCATTAATTTTTGTAATCTCCTAGTGACCCATGGGCAATGCTTTTTATATGAAAATCTCCAGTTGGTTGATGAGGAATAAAAGCTTTTGACACCTCACTCTCCTCTGCCTTGACTCTACAGTCTGAGTAGAAAAGGGCAACAAGGATCTTTGGGTCTTGGGATCTTTAGATTTCTTGCACTTTCTCCTTCCTCTTTTGAAAAGATCTAGATCTTAGGACAGAGATGGTGACTGTCAGCGAGAGAAAATGATGAAGAGGAATATGTTAAGGGTCTCCTTTGGGCTTAGAGCTGCAGAGAATCTCAAAGATCATTTAGTCACCTAATGCCCACACACATTTTCAAAAGAAGACTGAAGTCTAAAGAAATTACTTCTCCAAGCTCATTCACACTAATAAATAGCAAATAAAGATCTCACCCCAGGTCCTTTGTCTCTAAAACCAGTATTTTCCCCAGTGTCTGAGGATTATTTCTTGTGGTATCATGTATAAGGTGGAATTATAGGTTTTCTTTTATGAGACATGACAGGATGGATTTATATATTTATTAAACAAATATTTTGTGACGGGCACTGTGCTGTGTGCTACAAAGAAAAAATGAGATAGACCCTGTTCTCTAAGACATATTTTGTTGGGGCAGGAGTGAGAAGTGAGGGGGAAAACCATGCACATAAAAGCAAACAGAAAATATCTCCAGAGTAATGTGGGGTGGTGGTAGAGGATACCAGTAACTGGGGAAATCTATAAGGAGGCCATTATTAGTCTTCCATTACCTTTCCTACTCAGTTTCTAGCACTTTTCCCTCTGAGAATGCCTTCCATCTACTCTGTGTGTATCTGGTATGTATTTTTGCATTCATATGGTGTCTCCCATTACAATGTAAACTGCTTGAAGGTAGGGTTTTGTTTTTGGGTTTTTTTTGCTTTTTTTCTTGATATCTTTATCTTTTTACCACAGTTCCTAGCACACAGCAAGCACTTAATATATATTGGTTGTTTGATTGAATCAAGAAAGACCTCTTGTAAGAAAGCTCCTGAACTGAGCTTTGAAGGAAACTCCATCCTTTCATGCCACATTGCCAACTACCCCAGCTCTATGACACAGCTGGTTCATGATTATGCCTTGCCAATCCCTCATGGAAATGAATCCTATTCATTAATTCCTATTCAACTCATCAAGGACTGAGGGGGTCTCTTCAGGAAATAATCCTTTCCATGAAGTGAGGATCTATTTTCAAATTCACAAAATATTTACTCTAGATGGACTTGAGTCATACTGGAACCCCACAAACTGTTCATTCTTGAACAAACATTTATTAACTGCCTTTTGTATTCAATGCACTATCCTAGGCACCATGATAGGTAGGACATGGCTCCTGCCTTCATCCAGTATATCCTTTAGTAGGGCTAAACTGTGTCTCCAATTCTTGGCTATTGTAATTACATTTTCCTTCAATTTATCATCTGCAATTGCTTTAATTATGTTACCATACCAGGGACTGGTGTAACTGTTTCTCCTTTCCCACTCCCCCTTCCATAGGTAGCTTTTTCTCAGTGGCAGGTGAAATTAAATGATCCCTTGGGGTCTGTAGCCTGTGCTCCTCCAGAAGCCCTGAGAGGCTGTTGAAGCCTGATCTCTGAATCTCCGACTATAAATAATGCCATTTGCCTAATTACTAATGCAGGTTCCTTTTCCCTGTGTGTAAGTGAGAGAGATGAATCAGAGTCCCCAGGTTCTGTTGCTTACCACTGACTTTAATGTTTGGTCACGAAGTCCTCCATCATTGGTGAATGGCCCAAGGAAGCCCATCTGGTAGAGCTGGGGCATGGGAGCTATGGGAAATGAAGCTCTTCTGAAATCAGAATTGCAGAATTAGGAACTGGGAAACTAAAATGACTGATGTGTTAATTCTGCTTTGTGCTAATTCTCTCCTCCCTCCACTCCTCATCGTTTTCATTTGGTATAGTAAAGCTAAGTGTGCTGCATAGTGTTGTGGGGGTGGAGATGGGGGAAAAGCGGAACAGATAAATGATTGAGGAAGTTTTTAAAGGGAATACAGAGGGAAGCCTTTAGGAGAAGACAGTGCCTGGTAGACTGAGATTGTTCTCTTTTGGAGAAGAATTGTAATTAACCCCCTTAAACAGTGCCCCCCAAACTCCAGATTCCCTTTATAACACTGAGATCATGTAGGTTAATTGATGCTGCTGCTAATAATTTACATTTATCTAGGGCTTCAAGGCTTATACCACCTCTTAGAATTATGAAGAAACCATTTGGTAAGCATCATTTGCTTTTTTTTCTCTTGTAGATGAAGGAACTGAGGTTTAGAGGGCAAGTGACTGTCCCAGAGACACACAGCTGGTGGTGGCAAATAGGGAAAGAAACTTAGGTCTAGAAAACCTTAATATGCTAGAAACGAATTAAGAAGTAACAAATGAGAAGGACCCCAATGCTGGACTCCACTTATGATGCTGTATGTCTGAGGTTACTCATAGCTAATGTTGATGTGACATTTTAAAGTTTTCCAAGACTTCATGTTCATTATTCCACTTAATCTTCACAAAAATCCTGTGTGAGGTGGGGACTGTTATTATTCCTGTTTCAGAGATGAAGAAGGGCAGCAAGGTGGCACCATAGGGCACAGCACACTGGAGTCAGGAAGACCCATATTCCTGAATTCAAATATGACCTCAGACACTCACTAGCCGTATGACCCTGAGAAAGTCACTTAACCCTTTTGCTTCACTATCCTTATCTGTAAAATGAGCTGGAGAAGGAAATAGCAAACCATTCCAGTATCTTTGCTGAAAAAACTCAAAACAAAACACAGGCAGGGCCATGAAGAGTCAGACACAGCTGAAATGATTAAAAAGAGATGAGGACACTGAGCCTAAGAGATTAAGTGGGCTGCCCAGGGTGGCATAGCTACTAAGTATCTAAGGCAGGATTAGAACTCAGGTCTTCCTGACCAAACTCAGCATTCCATCCATTGTTGACTTACCTTCCTTCCTGGTTCATGTCAAGAGTTGGTGCTGGACCTACTTATCAATCTTTTCTCGGAACTTCAGGCCCTGATCTAAAGCTTCAGGTGTTTTCCCAATGCCCTAATGATAGATCCCATGAGTAAGACTCAAAGTCAGCAGCATCTTGTGTCTATTGAACCCGTCCTAAAGTACGTTTTCTTCTTGAGATTCAATAGTAGGTATTCTTTTTAGCCATACTCAGAGTAGTAACTGCCACTGAAGCTTTGCCTGATAATGTTAACAAGGGGTCTTTGGGCTTCCCCCTCACCCTCCAGAGGTAATACTGGTACAGGAGGGGTAGAATACTGTAATAATGTTAAAGGGAAGAATTGGGCAAGCCTTCTATCCCAAGTCCACCCTGGAAGGAGAACACATTTCTTCTGTTTTTGTCTAGCCCAGGGCAACACCTCTTAAGATTCTAGTGATCAAAATTCTCCTCTTTTAGAGTTTGCTTTTCTATCTTCCCTGACTAGTACACTGCAGTTACTGTCTTCAACCAGGGAGAACCACCACCAGTCAATAAACATTTATTAGGCATGTTCCGGCACTTAGTGGCAGTTCAGGGGTGATGGCAGGATTACACTGGCCTTCAAGAATGCCTATATTGCTCCCTCCTCCCTTTGCCCTCCCCCCCATCATCCCTTTGAAGTCAACACTTGGGGAGGGACAGGATCAAGAGACAGAAGAGAAACAATGAGGGGCAGGTTAGGAGGGATGGTAATCCAGTTAGTCTTACACAACGCGACTATCAGGGAAGTCATTTGCAAAACTACACAGATAGGGCCTAAATTGAATTGCCTGCCGTCCCAAAGGGAATGGGTGGGGAGGGAGGGATGGGGAGAATTTGGAACTCAAAGTTTTAGGAACAACTGTTTAATATTGTTGTTGTAACTAGGAAAGAAGACATACAGTTAATAAGGAATAGAAAGTCATCTGGCCCTACAGGAGAAAAGAGAAGATAGAGACAAGAGAAGGGAGGGATGACAGAAGAGAGGGCAGATTGGAGATAGGGAAAATTAGATTGCTTGGGGTATTGGGGTGGGGGGGAGGGGATAAAAGGGGAGAAAACTGGGAACCCAAAAATTTGTGAAAATGAATGTAAAAAATTAAATAAATAAATAGAATAATAAAAAAAAAAGAATGCCTATATTTTCTGTTTTTTGTTTCCCAAGAAAATTTCTCCCAGGTTCTGGATTCTTCCATTTTGGCTCTGCCAGTATATTGATGTCTACCTATACTTTGTCAAAAATGAGAGAGGTTATAATCCTGTTGTACTCTGCCCTTTATAGACCTCATCTGAGTACTATGTTCAGTTAAAAGAACCACATTTTAGGAAGAATATTGATAAACTGGAGAAGGCCCAGTAGAAAAAAAACTGCAATGGTAAAGAACTTTGATCATTTCATTTGAGGATTGACTGAAGGAACCAAAGCTGCTTTATCTGTCCAAGATTTCAGGGAGGCATGGTAACCATCTTCAAATGTTTGTCATGTGGAAGAGACTAAATTTGCCCTGCTTAACCCCAGAAGACAGAACTGGGAGCAGTGAATATAAGTTAGAAAGACAGGAAAAGACAGGGAGGGTGAGGGGGGAAGAGATGTAGGGAGATCAGTGTGCTAGTTTGACTGCCATATAAAAAAGATTGTTAATTTTGTTACTTGAAGATATGAATGATACAGATAGAAATGTGGACCCTGTGTGTTTTCCCTAGATTTTATTACTGTTTCTAGTTTTATCTGGTACCAATGAGGGAAGATCTTGGGATCAAAAATGTGTATTATCACCCCAGTCTCCCACACAGATCCTGTAGATTTTGTTGGAGCATTTTTCCTGAAGTGTGTTTTGAGGGCATAAACTCACAATCAAGAATTAAATGGGACATAAAGGGAATCCTATTTTTATGGGACCTATGGAACTTAAGCATTAGACAAAGGCAGCCAAAAGAATGGATTTAATTTAAGCCTGGGGACATTCTGCTGACTTTTGGGTTTTCTTTTTCATTTTGTTTTGTTTTTGCAGGGTTGGGGAGGGTGATCTTTTGCTAGACAAAAAGGTTCACAGCTTTGGTTAGACTTAAGTTTTAGCCTGATCTTGGCAAGAAGAGGCTTTCTAGCCACTATACCCCTATAAATGGGAACAGATATAAAACAGATGACCCTGAAAACTGGAAGCATAGCAAATGGTAACAGTGAACAACCAATGATCACAAGACCAGTTGTGGCAATTATCAGAGACTATGGGTTTCATCAGAAATTGCACAATGTCCAGTGGGAAGTTCAGATCTGGCGCTCAGAGAGAGTAAAAACCAGAATAGTGCCATCATCAAATGTCATTGACAGTTCTGTAACACTGGAGGCAGTTAGTCCAGATATTTGCCTCCAGGCTACGTGGCTCCTTTTATGTGTTTTGCATGTGATTCTTTGTCATGTATGTGTGTTTTCTGTCTCCTCCACTGGTGTTATAGTAACTGTGAGTAGATCCTATGTACTGCTTGTGTAGGTATAGGGAGTTTTTCTTTTCATTCCATTTGCCCTTCTGTTTGATTAAATTCCTTTTGTTTTGAACTAATGTAGAGACTTGTGAGCTCCACGTTTGGGTGAGCACTAACCTTCAAAATGCCTTGAACTTAGGGTAACTTTTCTGGAGGTCCAAGTGTGAGGGACAGCACCAAAAGCAACATAAGGAAAATGACCTATTAACCAAAGCTGTTCACAGTAGAATGGATTGTGGCAGGAAGCAGTGGGTTCCTAACTTCACAAGAAATATGGTGCCATGGAAAGGGCACTATATTTAGAGTCAGGGTTCATGGATTAGAATCCTAACTCTGCCACTTACTATGCATAGGAAAATAATTTAATTTCTGTGGGCCTCAGTTTCTTACTCTGTAAAATTAGAAAGTCAGACCATATAGCCCCTTTCAGCTTTAAATGTATGATCCCATGGTAATGTAGAATGGATTCTTATTCAAGCAGGGTTTGAACTATTCACCCTTACTCTGAGATTCTAAATTTTATGATAAATAATACATTCTAATGACATGAGATCAAAGGCCCTGATCACCTTTTCTTTTTTTTTCTTGGCTACAAAAGCCTGACTTGATCAGCAACCCTCTCTGGGTATGTGGTGGTTTGTTCTGTGAAGAGCTAAAGAGGAGGGTAGAGACTTCTGAGTAAGTAAATCCTGAGCCAGTGCAGACCACTTTCTTTTAGGACAGTAAGAAAGCAAGCTATTTTGTGAACTTAGACACTTTAGAGGGCTGCTTGACTTTGCTGAATAGTAGGTAAAGTGAGACTGATCCAGCAAGAAAGGGATTCAGGTCTCTTTGGTCAGAGCTATATCTGCTGGTATGTCATTTCTGATTATCTCATTTTCTGCCTGTTCCCCAAAAGGCTGTGTATCTATCTTTGTGTTTCATTAAAATCTTCATTACATTTCCTTGTTGCCCTCTGCCAAGACTGACATGATAGCCTTCTTACAGATCTTCTTGCCTCCATTTTCCCTCCTTTCACCATTGCCACACTAATCTGTCTTCTGCATAGATCTAGTCATGTCACATGTCTGCCTGCTCAAGAGGCTTTGATGACTCTCTATTACTTCCTAAGTAAGGAGAAACCTCTTATTCTTGACATTCAGGGCCTTCCATAATGTGTTGCCTAACTGCCTTTCCAGGCCCATCTCATATCAGTCTCCTACAAATCTTCTGCTCCAGACAAACTGGACAACTCTCTAACTCCCTCTCTGAATACATCTTACATTCTCATACTTCCAAGTTCCCTGTGGCTAAAATATCCTCCTTCTACTCTTTCCTCTTCACTTATTGAGTTCCTATTCATTCTTTAAATCCCCTCTCAAGCCACTTACTCTAAGAAGTTGGTCAACCAGCATCATATAAATGACCTCTTTAGCCCTTATGTCTGTGATGTTTTGTGTCCGATGACCTTAATATGTACTATTATATTTCATAGTCCAAATCATCCTCAATTCCTCACTCTTGATCACCCCATATATTCTATCAATTGTCAAAATCTTTATAAGTTTGATCCAATCATTCTGAAGGGCAATTTGGAACAGTGCCTAAGGGCTATAAAACTGCGCATGCCCTTTGACTCAGTGACTGCTGGGTAAGGTCTGCACCACAAAGATAACCCCCAAAAGGAAAAAGGACCTATTTGTATAACAATATTTATAGCAGCTCTTTTTGTGGTGGCTAAGAATTGGAAATCAAAGAGATGTTCCTCAACTGGAGAATGGCTAAGCAAGTGTGGTATACGATTGTAATGAAATATTATTGTGCTATAAAAATGACGAGCAGGTTGATTTCAGAAAAATCTGTAAAGACTTACATGAACTGATGCATAGTGGAGTGAGCAGAAAGAGAATGTTTTACACAGTAACAGTGATATTGTTTGATGAAGACTTGTGAATGACTTAACTATTCTCTGCAGTACAATGATCTAAGACAATCCCAAAGGACTAATGGTATCTGCCTCCAGAAAAAGAACTGATACTGATAGAATGTTAACTGAAGCATACTATTTTTAATTTTCTTTCATTTTTGTCTTTTTCATTTTCTTTTCTGTCTTCTTGTACAAAATGACTAATATGGAAATGTTTTACATAATTGCACATGTATAACCTATATCTGATTGCTTACTGTCTCAGGGAGGGAGGAAGGGATAGAAAATTGGAACTTAAAACTATAAATAAAAGTGTTAAAATTTAAAAAAATTGCAAGTTCCTTCTCCACAGCATTGCTCCACTTCTCTCCACTCAGCCTGGTGCAGACTTCTTTCACTTCTCCTTGTCACCATTGTAAGAACTCTAATTAGACTCCCTAACTCAGCTCTTCCCTTATTCCAACCTGTCTACACAATCTCCAAGGAAATTTCCCTTAACCATAGGTCTTCCCATATCACCCTCCCTCTACCTTCCACAAATGCCTATAGTTCCCCATTACTTCTAGAATTAAATGTGTTATTCTACTACTTAAAGCTATTCCCAATCTGTCCCTTATTATGTTTCCATTATTTTCATTAATTGCATATTATTGTCTACCATTCACTCTGTGCTCCAGAAATAGTAGGCCCACTTGACGATGCTCATACATGATGATCCATCTCCTTTGCACTGTTGGTTCCCAATAACTGGAATTTTCTCCCTCCTTACCTCAACTTTTTGAATTTCTGGCTTCTTTTAAGACTCAGCTCATTCACCACCAGCTACAGGAGGTCTTTTCTTTCCTTCTGCTATCAGTACCTCCTTCTCTAAGGCTACCTTTTATCTACTCACTCTGTATCCTACTTAAACCAATTTATGTATCTGCTATCTCTTCCAGTAGTATGTTAGTTCCCTGAGGGAAGGGACAGCTCTTACTCTGTTTTTTATCTCCATTATTTAGATCAGTGTCTGGCACATAATACACACAATAAATGACTATTGATTGATTTATATTTCCATTTCTCTTGACTCTTTCCTTAGACTTGAAGTTCTATATATATTATGTAAACCTTAAGTCTCAAGTTCTAGGTTCTAGACCTATGAGTAAATGTCCTTGGAGAGGACCCATCTGGATAGGTCCCATCTGTGAAATGGATGGGTTGGATAAGATGATGATTCAGACTATCTATGACTGCTGCTTCCTCTTTATCATACTGTGTGTCTTAGTTTCCCTCTGCCAACAGGTCTCTACTTCTAGCAAAGCTTGATGGTAGAACCTCTGGATTTCCCCTTTTCCAAGCTTTTGTTCCCTCTTCTCTGTTCCAACAAGAGAGGCTGTGGCATATGGAAGTGACTTCTGAAATATCTGAAATTCTTGGTAGAAATATCAATGAGTTTCATGGATCTTTGGTGAAGCAGATATAAATTTAAGGGAAAAAAGAGCATGCCCTGTCCTAGTATGTTTCTGAGCACTGGGAATTGCCTTTGGATTAGTCAGCTTGTCCTGAACATTGATGCTTTTCTATCTTCTCCCTGTTTTAAAAATTGCTTTCTAGAATCAATGCTGATTGTATGATCAGGTACCTGTTTTTCTTTCCCTCAGTGGAAATCACACTTCACTTTGGGGAGGCTAGACTTCTCAGCTCTATATGCACCTCCTCTGGTGTTATGAATTCCTTTGGTCAGCACCACTCACAAGCAGATAAAAGTAAGGTAAGACTTAGTGAAGATCTATATTCTCCTTGGGTTTTACTCTTGTCAGGAAGCACCTGCTTCAAATCCTGTTAATTTGTTCTGCATAGCTGAAAATTGGTTTTGATCTTAGATGTAGTATTCTCAGTCATCACAGGTATAAATGTGATTATTCCAGGATGGATTGCATACTTTCCCAAATTTATTAATCTTTTCATTGTCATCCAGAACTTGGAAGGCTAGATGACTCTTCCTTATTTCTTTTAAAGAAATGTTTAACTTTTCCAATCACCAATTTTGAACTAGTATGTTGCATGGGAACATGGGATGGAATACCATAGTCTCTGAAGAAATGAAGTTGGAGCTTATCTGAAGGGAAATGAAGAGGCAAATGGTAGGTGGGTGTGAGTAAGCTCTGACACAAAAAAAATTGGACAGGAAAAATGTCATAAAGGATGTTATTAGGGAATTGTATGAACAGGAAAAGAGACCAGTCCCAAAGAAAACTGGGGTATAAATACTGATGGACATCCTCTATACTACATTGATATTCTGCTGATGGGCCCTAGAATGGTAAGTGGCAAGTTTATGGGAAGACATGAACACAAGTTTCTCAGGATTGGTAGGCATGGATAAGCTATGATATGGACTATATTCTACTTTTTAGGGCATTTTTCTCTTCATTGACTTTTTGGATCTCTTTTGCTGTTTGGGTTAGTCTATTTTTTAAAGTGTTATTTTCTTTAGCAATTTTTTTGGGTTTCCTTTAGCAAGCAGTTGACTTGTTTTTCATGATTTTCTTGCATCACTCTCATTTCTCTTCCCAATTTTTGCTCTACTTCTCTTACTTGATTTCCAAAATCTTTTTTGAACTCTTCCATGGCCACAGAGTTACAGATCCATTAAAATTCACAATAGAAAAGAAATAGTAAGGATACTTTGTATACAGACTGCTCAATACTGACCCCTAGCTTTCAGTACCAATTTTCAATTTCAATTTGTTTTTTAAAATTCCTTTTGAACTTAATAATTTCAAAAATAAAAAAGAGGAACTTTCCATGTACACATTACAGTATAAAAGAGGATTCAATATAAAATCATGTTTCCATTTTATGGTTTGCTTTTAAAAAATACCCATGTGTGGGGTGGAGACAAGATAGCAGAGTAACAGCATGTACTTTCTAGAGTGCTCCCAACAAGCCCAGTCACATATCTGTAAAAAATGACTCTAAACAAATTCTTGAGCTGCAGAACTCAGGGAATGATGGAGTGAAGCAAATTTCCAGCCCAAGACAGCCTGGAAGGTCACCAGGAAGTATCTACCATGCCATGGTGGGAGCATAGTGCAGTCCAGTGAGGGCCCTGAATGCACAGAGGGGACCTGATCAGGCCTTGGGGAGACTGAATCTCTCAAATCTGTAGTGGTTTCCAGATGTCATGACCCCAAAATGCTGAGGATAAATTGGAAGGTCAGTGGGAAAAGCCTGTGGGAGAAGTGCAGGAGAATGGAGTGGTCTGACCCCAGCTCCAGAGGAGCAGAGCAGGGGAGGGGGTGGAGGAACCCAAGATAGCCACAGCAACAGCAGATGCAGCTGCAGCCACTGTTTTTAGAGCTCTAGGCCCACAGATAGTGGGGGCATCAAGAGGCTGACAGTATACCCCGCCTCCCATCCCCACTGGAATCAGAGAATTACCTTAACAAAGAGCTCAAAAGTCAAGTAAATGGCTGGGGAAATGAGCAAAAACCGTAAAAAAAATCAAATTATAGAATCTTACTTTGGTGACAAGGAAGACCAAAGCATACAAATGGAAGAAAACAAAGTAAAAGCTCCTCCATCCAAAGACTCCAAGAAAAATATAAACTGGTCTCAGACCATGGAAGAGTTCAAAAAAGATTTTGAAAATCAAGTAAGAGAAGTAGAGCAAAAATTGGGAAGAGAAATGAGAGTGACGCAAGAAAATCATGAAAAACAAGTCAACTGCTTACTAAAGGAAACCCAAAAAATTGCTAAAGAAAATAACACTTTAAAAAATAGACTAACCCAAACAGCAAAAGAGATCCAAAAAGTCAATGAAGAGAAAAATACCCTAAAAAGTAGAATTGGCCAGATGGAAAAGGAGATCCAAGAGCTCATTGAAGCAAACAATTCCTTAAAGATTAAAATGGAGAAGATGGAAGCTAACGACAGTGAAAAATAAAGAAAACTTAAAACAAAACCAAAGGAATGAAAATATAGCAGATAATGTGAAATATCTCATTGAAAAAAAAACTGACCTGGAAAATAGATCCAGGAGAGACAATTTAAAAATTATGGGACTACCTGAAAGCCATGATCAAAAAAAGAGCCTAAACATCATCTTTCATGAAATTATCAAGGAAAACTGCCCTGATATTCTAGAACTGAAAGGTAAAATAAATATTGAAAGAATCTACATATTACCTCCTTAAAGAGATCCCAAAAATAAAAACTCCTAGGAATATTGTAGTCAAATTTCAGCGCTCCCAGGTCAAGGAGAAAATATTGAAAGCAGACAGAAAGAAACAATTTGAGTATTGTGAAAATACGATCAGGATAACACAAGATCTAGCAACTTCTCCATTAAGAGACTGAAGGGCTTGGAATATGATATTCTAGAACTCATAAGAGCTAGGATTAAAACCAAGAATCACCTATCCAGCAAAACTGAGTATAATACTTCAGGGGGAAAAAGTGTCATTCAATGAAATAGAGGACTTTCAAACATTCTTGATGAAAAAACGAGAGGTGAATAGAAAATTTGACTTTCAAACACAAGAATGAGAAGAAGCATGAAAAAGTAAATAGCAAAGAGAAGTCATAAGGGACTTACCAAAGGTGAACTGTTTACATTCCTACATGGAAAGACAATATTTGTAACTCTTGAGATTTTTCTCAGTATTTAAGTAGTTGGAGGGATTATATACATATAGACAGAGGGCACAGGGTGAGTTGAATAAGAAGGGATGGTATCAAAAAAAATAAAATTAAGGGGTGAGAGAGGAATATATTGAGAGGAGAAAGGATGAAATTGAAGGGGCAAATTTTCTCTCATAAAAGAGACAAGAAAAAGCTCTTTCAATGAAGGAGAAAAGGGGGGAGGTGAGAGGGGAAAAAGTGAAGCTTACTCTCATCACATTTGACTTAAGGAGGGAATAACATGCACATTCAGTTTGATATGAAAATCTATCTTATGCTTCAGGAAAGTAGAGGAGAAAGGGATAAGTGGGGTTTGTGGGGGATGATAGAAGGGAGGGCAAATGGGAGGAGGTGGAATTTAGAAGTAAGAATTTAGAAGAAAGCACTTTTGGGGAGGGACAGGTTCAAAAGAGAAAATAGAATAAATGGGGGGCAGGATAGGTTGGATGGAAACATTTAGTCTTTCACAACATGACTTCTATGGAAGTCTTTTGCATAACTATACATGTATAACCTATATTGAATTGCTTGCCTTCTCAGTGGGAATGGGTGGGGAGGGAGGAAGGGAGAGAAGTTGGAATTCAAAGTTTTAAAAATTAATGTTAAAAATTGTTTTTATATGTAACTGGGAAATAAGAAATACAGGTAATGCAGTATAGAATCTATCTTGCCCTACAAGAAAATAGAGGAGATGGGAATAAGGGAAGGGAGTAGTCTGACAGAGGGGAGGCCCTGTTGGGGGAAGGTAATCAGAATGCACAGTGTCTTGGGGTGGTGGAAGGGAGAGATGGAGAGAAAATTTGGAACTCAGAATATTGTGGAAATGAATGTTGAAAACTAAAAATAAATAAATTAATTAAAAAAGAAGAAAGCATTAAAAAACTCCTGTGTAATAAGTACTACACATCATTTTCAAAGCTACCCTGTTTTTCTGTGCTTTCTTCTAACTTTTGTTCATTCCTAGGTACTTTTTTTTCTGGGCTACCATTAGAAATAAATACATGTATAGAGGTAAAATCATACTATACATATTTCTTTTTTTAATATATGACTTTCAATTTATTTAAAAATAATTTTTGACATATCTTTCTAAGGTTACAAAGAATAAATATTTTCATTTTGGAATATTGTATTTCAATTTTCTTTCTTTTTTAAATAAATAGATTTATTTATTTTTAGTTTTATACATATTTTTACTTATCAGTTCTTTCTCTGGATGTGGATAGCATCTTCCTTCATAGGTTCTTTGTGGTTGATTTGAGTATTTATAATACCTCAAATGACCTAGTCATTTGAAGTTATTCTTAGAACAAGACTGCTGTTACTATGTACAATATTATCTTGATTCTACTCATTTCACTCTTTATTATTTCATCCAAGTCTTTCTATGTTTTTCTAAAATCAACCAGCTCATCATTTCTTATAACATGTCAGTATTCCATTACAATCATACACTGCAACTTGTTTAGCCATTCCTCAGTTGACAGGCATCCCCTCAGTATCCAATTTTTTTGCCACCACAAAGAGAAACTGGTATAACTATTTTAGAATGTACAAATTATTTTCCTTTTCCCCTAATCACTTTGGGAAACAGACTTAAGAGTAGTATTGTTGGGTCAAAGGGAAGACACAGTTTCATAACTCTCTGAGCATAATTCCAGATTATTCTCCAAAATGGTTGGATCGGTTCACAGTTCTACCAACAGTGAATTAGTGTCCTGTAAATTCAATTTCTAAAATCATATAGTGACCTTGTCATGTGAGTTCTACATCCTCCACAGTATCAACTTCAATATTTATCATGAACTCAAAGATAGAAAGGCATCCAAGGATCCAACCTTACATCTCCAATGTTCTGCTTGAGATCTGTCCACCCCTTTCCACTGTACTCTATGGAATACCTGTTCCATAATTTTAAAAAAGCTTCCATGGATCTCAAATCTTTCTTCATTTCTTATACCTTCTAACTTTTGTCACTCAATGAGACTTGAGTTCCATCTAATGATAATGCACCTCTTGCTACCATTTCTATTGTTGGCTTTCTCACAAATCCCTTACCTCACTGATTGTAGTGGGGAAGTTGGAATAATCTTTGTGCCCATTGCCGCTTTGATATTCTCTTTATATTACTACCACTTAGCAATATCGCTAAGGTTCATTCTTTCCACATTTATCACTCTATCTAGATCTTGATGGTTGTTTTCTATCAACACTGCCAACCCCCTTCCTTTTTAAGGTCATTTGTCTTCCTTGCTCAATCAGCTTTGTCATATACCCTTTGTCATATACTCAGATTTGGTCATATACCTTTGATCTTTCTGTCATCTGCAAGTAATCTGCTTTCATGTTCACAAAATCTGAAGTTTCTTTATACGATGATAATTGACTATTCCATTTTTGCTTATGGTTTATGATTTCTTACTCTGTTCTTCATTTCATCATTACCTCCATTCCATCCATTCCTCAGTTTTTTTTTTTCTTCTGTAACTCTGCATTGGCTACACTATTTTCCCTTTCCTCTATCAACCATTTGTTGAATTCATTTAACTCTGAGCTATTTTCTGTTCTTGTATCCTTTACCCCCTTGTCTTATTAATGATCATACTTTGTCAAACCCCAACTCTGGTTTACTCCAATCATCCATCTCCTTCACTCTTATTCAAGGACTACTTAATAGAAAAAGGGAAAATCACAAAACTAAGCTTATTGAGTCTATTATAATGTTGTTATTTAATGTCAACTGGGCTGACAGAGCAGTAATAGAGCATCTACTCCAGAGTTGGGGAATTTGCGGTCTTCAAGGCCACATGTGACTTTCCAGGTCCTCAAGTGAGGCCCTTTGACTAAATCCAAACTTCACAGAACAAATCCCCTTAATAAAAGGATTTTTTTCTGTAAAACTTGAACTCAGTCAAAAGGTCACTCCCAAGGACCTAGGTCACATGTGGCCTCAAGGCTGCATGTTCCATCACCTTAATCTATTCTCCAATTATTTAAACATTTTCTACAGTGACTTTTCAAGACTTCCACAGCATCCCTTCTCCAACCTTTCATCTAAGAACTGTATTTCACTGGAAAAAATGAAGCCATTTGCCTCTTTTTTTCTTCCTCTCACATCACTCAGAAATGTCCCCCCACTATCTCTTCCTTCATTATGGTTTCAGATGAAGAGATAGCCCATTTTCCTAGATAAGGTCGTTCTCTTTACATTACTCTTATCTTTTTCCATCTTCCCTAACAGATTGCCCTTACTGTCATCTTCACTCTCTCTAATCTTCAATATCTCTCTATATACTGGTTCTTTCTTGGTGCCTCCAAATATACACATGCTCCTTCCCCTCCGCCAACCCTCCTTAGAAAGCCCAAAACTGGATCTGTCTGTTCCCATTAGCTATCTTCCTATATCTGTCCTCTAATTTTCTGATAAAGTTCTTCTGTCTATGCTAGATGCCTCTTCTTTTTCAGTTCTATTCTCTTGGCAATCTGGCTTTTGACCTCATCATTCAATTAAAACATTCTCTCAAAGTTACCAGTGAGCTCCTAATTTCCAAATATAGTGGCCATTTTTATTAATTCTCATCCTTTTTGACCTTTCTGAAGCATTTGATACAATTGATCATCTCTTCCAGGATATTATCTTCTAACTAGTTTTTTTTGTGATGCTGTTTTCTAGTCATTCTCCTACTTTTCTGATGACTTCTCAATTTCGTTTGCTGGATCTTTGTTCAGGTCAAGCCTATTCACTCTGGGTGTTCCTCAGACCTCTTTTTCTGAGTCCTTTTCTTTTTTTCTATCCTATCTCACTTGTTGATCTCATCAGCTTCCATGGAGTTTATTTATCTATGATAATCCATGCAGGTGATTCCCAGATCTGTATATTCAGTCCTAGTGTCTCTCATGAGCTCCAGTCATATATCTTTTGGACATCTTGATCTGGATGTCCTTTAGACACCTCAAACTCCATGTGTCTAAAGCAGAACTTATTATTCCCCGCCTCTCCCCTAACCTTAACCTTTTGCCAACTATCCTATTATTGCTGAGGGAACAACCATTCTCTCAGTTACCAAAGTTTATAACTTCAGTGACATCCTCAGCTCCTCACTGGTGCTCACAGTTCACTTAATTCACTGTCAAATCTTGTCATTTTGACCTGTAGTGCACCTCTCATATATTTCCTCTTCTCTCCTTTCATAAAGCCACCATCATAGTATACAGTAGCCTCTCTGAATATGTGTTTATCTGGAGTCTCTCTCCGATCCCTTCTGTATGCATTGTGTTCTATCCATTGAGTAGCTCCCAAAAGCATCTCTTGCAGGGACCTGGTTCTTTCTCCACTTTCGGTTCCTGGCTTGAATTTGTCTAGGGTTTAGCTATTTAAGAACCTCAGAAATGTGGTTAAAATGTATGCTCAGCAAATCTTCCTGTTTTTTTCTTGAGAAGAGTATTTGTGTCTCATTAAAGAATTACAAAGTTTAACACCTTTTATGCAAGTGAAGACCTCTTAATTTGTGATTATGTGCTGTGATTGCATTAATTAAGATAGAGGCTGGGTGTGGGGAAGACCATATTGACCTTTCTTTATTTTAGCATATCCTCTCTCTTAAAAGTACTTTGTATAATTGCATATATTTTTATTTTTCATTTGCTTGTAAATGTGCTACAGACTTTTTTCTTTTTTATCTTGGTATCTTCTATACCAAACATGTGGTTTTGAGGCTTATAGTCATTTAAATATCTGATGAATTGGATGTACTTGAATCAAATAATTCTGCATAGGCAATTCATTGAATTTGCTCTTCAAAGTTATTGACCTCCCGAGGATGTAGACCATGTTTTATATTTCTCTTTATTCCCCAGAGTGATTAGTACAGTGTTACCTATGTATAAAAAGGACAGTAAATATCTGGTTGATTAATTGAGTCTTCTTTTCCTCCTTTTCCCAAGTCATGCCCCCCTGGTAGTGCTCCTCCCAATTGTTGTAGCCCAACATCTCATGGTCTGGGGGCCAGTGACGGAGCATCATCAGACCAGAGAGTTCATTGCCTTTTTATGAGTATATCCACCATGGTCCCTCCAATCTCATCTATAGTATGTGAGAAAGAAATGTTGTCTTTCCTCTTATTGCTGGTAATATTCATTTTGGTCACTGTAATTATAATTATCCTGTACTTCTTTGGCACTTGAAGTTCTAAAATGCTCTGTTGTCTTTTACTAGCTAATACTCTTGGCCCAAGAAAGCTTAGACTTGTTTTTCACCTGCTTTCACAGATAGCTAAGGAAGATTTCATTTTTACTTTACCTAAGGCAAGTTGGGATGTTGCCCTTCTCATGAAGTTTTTGCTATTATGTAAAGGGGAGGGGCAGATTTCTAGGATTTGGGGAACACGAGATTAACCAGTGAGTCTATTCTTTATTCACTGATTGAGTTCTTCTTTATCCTAGTAGAGGCTGTGTGGTGCACTTGAAAAAAAAATGCTTGGCTTGGAGTTGAGAGGCCTGAGTTCCATTCCCATATCTTATACTTACTAGTTGTACAAAGGTTAGTCATTGAAACTCTCTGAATCTTAATCTACTCATCTGTAAAATATAGACAAAACTACCAACATTTAGTTTACATAGATGTAGTAATAATCAGTTGAAATAATGTATTGACAATGTTAAAGTGCTGTATGCATTGATTTGTTATTATGATCCTTAAGGAGAGGCAAAGTGATTAGACACACCAAATTTCCACCTTTTCCTCATGTTATAAAACTTGTTTTACCCTCAACTTGATCAGTGATACCCACTCCTGCTCCTGGCTATTTCCCAGGGCATAAGCATCTGTCTATAACAAAAGGACTTCCATGAAAATCAATTAGGGAAAAAAACGAGGAATCACAATGCCCTCTCAGCCTACCACTTGATTTTCATCAGGCCTAATCAGATTTCTTTCAGGTCCCAGGTACATTTTATTTTCATACCTGTATGAATTATACATGTTGGGCAAGAGCTGAACTTAAAATCTTATAGGAAGTGTACTGTATAAAGCCAGGACTGGCTCCAACACAAAATTAGGGTGAATTTAGAAACCTGCTTATAGGGCAGCTAAGTGGTACAGTGGATAGAATTCCAGTCCTGGAGTCAGGAAGACTCATTTTCTGAGTTCAAATCTGTCTTCAGACACTTACTAGCTTTGTGACCCTGGACAAGTCACATAATCTTGTTTCCCTCAGTTTTCTCATCTGTAAAATGAGTTGGAGAAGGAAATGTCAAACACCCTAGTATCTTTGCCAAGGAAACCCCAGTTGGGGTCACAAACTGAACTTACTGAACAACAGTAATGATACCACCACCACCACCACCAATAACCAAGAGACCTGCTTAAGTCAAGCTGGAAATCAAAAAATCTCCTATTTGAAATATATCTTTAAAGAAACAACAAACTAAACTCACTTTAGGAAATAGGTGGGGAGGAGGATGGAACTTGGAAATGTATATTTTTTCACTTAATAGTATTTTATTTTTTCCAATTACATGCAAAGACATTTTTCAACATTGACTTTTATAAGATTTTGACTTCCAAATTTTTCCCTCTCTCCTCTCCTCCCCTCTCCTCAAGATGGTATGCAATCTGACATAGGCTACCCATTCATGATCATAATAAACATTTTCCCACATTAGTCATGTTGTAAAAAAAGAATCAGAACAAAAGTGAATAGCCATGAGAAAGAAAAAAAAAGAGTGAGAAAATAGTGTGCTTTGATTCTCATTTAAACTCCCGGTTCTTTCCCTGAATGTGGACAGCATTTTCCATCATGTGTCTTTTGGAATTGTCTTAGATCACTGTATTGCTGAGAAGAGCTAAGTCTATCAAAACTGATTATCGCATGATGTTGCTGTTACTGTATACAATGTTCTCTTGGTTCTGCTTACTTCATTCAGCTTAAGCTCATGTTAGTCTTTCCAGGTTTTTCTGAAATCTGCCTGCTTGTCATTTCTTATAGCACAATAGTATTAGATTCATATGCCACAACTTGTTCAGCCATTACCCAAATGATGGGTATCCCCTTAGTTTCCAATTCTTTGCCATCACAAAAAGAGCTTCTATAAATATTTTTGTACATGGGTGTCCTTTTCCTAATGATCTCTTTGGGATACATATCTAGTAGTGATATTTCTGGATCAAAGGGTTCACGCAGTTTTATAGGCCTCTCGGCAAAAGAAATTGGAAATATATACCCAAGAACATAGTGAAGGGAAACTATGAGTAATTTCTTCATAAAGAAAATAAGTGGAGTCTAGGATTGTGGGGGAGGAGAGTGGGGAGTGAGAAAGCTAGCTGAATATCAGTTTGTTTATAAGAGTTAGACATTCTGATGGACTGAGAGTTTCATGAGAGATTGTACTATAAAGTTGTGGCTAGTGGTTAGGATGTTGGTGTAATCTTGGACAATTTGGAGTAAGTATGGTGTTTAAAATAAGAGAAGTAGTGATCCCAAAGCTCTCCTCTGCGGCTGGATTGAGTCTAGAGTGTTGTGTTCAGTTTTGGATACCAGGCTTTGGCATGGATATTGACAAACAGTTCCGGGAAGAAAAGGGACCGGGATAGTGAGAAGATTACAGATGATGCCTTGCAAAAGTTAGTCAAAGAAACTGAGGATTCTTATTCTGAAAAGATGACATAGGGCAGATCTAATGGCTGTATTTGGAAAATTTTCTTATGTAATGGGTTTAGATTTGCTCTCTTTGTTCTCAGAGGGCAGAACTAGTACTAGTTTGGTAAAGTTTCAGAGAAGCAGTTTGCCTCAATGGAGAAAAACAATTCCTAGTACTTACAGCTGTCCAAAATTGGAATCAGCTACATCAGTGAGGTAATAGGGTTGTCTTTCCTAGAAGACTTCAAGTAGTCACTGCGCCACATCTTGGAGGGATGTTGCAGAGGAAATTATTGGTCAGGTATAGGTTAGATTAGATGGTCTCTGAGAAGTTGAGTCTAACTCTGGGGTAACCACTTGTTCAGTCCCACTCTGGAGAGTAGGAATTGCTTCATTCTTTATATTTACACAGATAATGCCTGGTGCATAGTAGGTACTTAATAAATGTTCATTTGTTGATTGTCAGCATGCTGGGGTTAATTAGTATGATGATAGGTTTTTCCTTCTGCAATGTTTCCTGCCCTTGCTTTCTCCTTCATTCATCTCCCATAGTATGGTAGGGTAGGCAGATATTTTCTTCTACAGGCACACACTTGCCTATGCACATCTGCCCTCAACACACTACATGCATATGAAATGATACATGGCAGAGTTGAAAGAATGCTGGATTTATCACTTGTACATAGAACCTTTCTGGCTCCCCCTAGGTGTTAGCACCCTTCCCTTCAAACTAGACTGTATCTCTTCTATAAATACCTATATATTTCTCTGTTATTTCTATGGGCAAGAGACTAAGCTATTTGAGACAGGAACTGTCTCACATTGGTCTATATATCCTCAAGGCTGGCACTCAGTAGGCATTTAATAAGCACTTGTTCTCTGAACAGAATCAAAGGACCAGTTTAATGTTCCACCTCTGCTACTTGCTCCTCATGTGATCTGGAAAAAGTCATTTCCTCTCTCTGGACCTCAGTTCTCTTATCTTCAAAATTGTGGTTTTCAGACACGTGATTTCAAAGCGTTGCTTCTAATTCTAGATAGTTTAAACTGCCCAAATCTAGAAATTAATTTCTCTTAGATCTTCTAAGGACTCTTCGCTAGTAACATTGGAAGTAACTGAGGTATGAAGTCTCCTGAATGCCCGGTGGCACAAATCTAAGACTTTCATGCTTTATAGCAAATAGACACTCAACAAAGCAAAAGTACTTCATGATAAATTTGGGAAAAGAACACTTTCAAATCCAAGGCCTATTATAAGTTGGATATTTTTTTCAGGAGTCCTGCCTCATCTTAGAACCACCTTCTTTAGTGGTGAAGTACAGTAAATTGGCATCTTGGACACTTTTATCTCAGCCTGATATCTTTGCTGTTCCAGCTTGAAATGTCTCTTAAAAAAACTTATTCTCTTGCTTTTAAAATAAAATAGGTGAAAAGACCAAGATGAGGAAAGACATGGCTAAACAATAGTTCACATGTAGGAACTTGAGATTTTGGGGGATTTGGGGCTTCCTTCATTTGTGGCAATAGTGCAAAGCGGTGTTGGTCCTTGAGCAATGCAGGAAGAAGGCATATTCTGTATTTTGTATTCTTTGTTGATCAGCTATTATGTAGAGATAATGTGATAAGAAATGGAGTGCTAGACTTAGGGTCAGGAATACCTGGGTTTGTATCTTGCCTCTGACATTGACTAACTTTGCCATCTTGGGGAAATCACTTAGTCTCTTTATGCCTCTGTCTTCTCATCTGTAAAATGGCAGGAGAGATTATGGATTCTGAGGCCAACTTTAGCTCTAAATCTATGATCCTATGGTCTTCTATAGCCTCCTATAATAAAGTCTGTAGAGGCTCTAGCTTTGACTTCTTTCACTGGGGCATTCTACACTCTACAATCATGGACCTAGCCAGCTATGTTCATTTCTACGGCTTCTAGATCTTTTTAAAAATGCTTGAGCTTCCTTTCCATGTTCTATCAGGGCAGGAAATGCCAATTCTCCCTCCCCTCCACTCCTCACCTCAACTCTGTTTAAATGTCTTTAGTTCCCTCCTGGGCCTCCTGGCAAATCTCCTATTTGCCCTGTTCTTTCTCTTCTACCTGTTGGCTGATGTCTTTTTTTCTTCAGTAGACTTTACCACACACCCTTTTGTGTCTGTACTTACTGTCTATTCAATTGTTCTTGATACCAAATAATTTGGTTTTTGATTGTAGGGCATTAGATGGATTTAAAGCTTTCAGTTTATTGCTTTCTATATTACAGTCAAACCCTCTTAATATCACTCACTTCATAGCACAGTTATGCTTCTTACCCATATATCCGTGAGCCTCTGGACTTGAACACTCTCAAGGTCTGCCTCCGGAGGCAATTGGAGCAACTACCAGTCTTACTCCTAGCTCAGCACTCCAGCAGACTACTGGATGTGACATAGACAGGGTTTGGCAGCATCATGCCCACGTACTTTGCACATCCTAATAAAGTACTGTCTCATGTTGATATCCTGTTCATATATCACAGCTTTCTCAAGCAAGTAAAATGCTATAGACCTCAAATCCTCTTCTTTTTTGGTCTCTGTTACCACTATTAAGCTCAAGACAGGAGGCACTTGGTGATTACAGAAAATGATAAGGTATTTGGAGGACCTTTTGCTTCTAGGTTCAGAGGTGTGGAACTCATCAAGATTAATGGAATGAGAAGTGGGGGAGAGAAAGGAGAACTATTTACTGAGGGGGGCACTGAGAGAGTGCCATAAGGGAGCTTTGGACAAAGACTTAATATAAAGTAATTGTGTCATAGGGTTTTGTAATGAGACATTGTAGAGACCTCTGGAGTAGGAATTAAAATGATAATAAGGGCTCACATTTACATGATGCTTGAGAGCTGACAAATCACTTTACATAGAGTCTCTCCTTTGAATCCTGTAATAATCTTGTGTGGTAGGCACAACCTATTTTACAGATGAGGAAAACAAGGCTGAAAGAGGAAAGTGACTCATGACTCATCCAAGGTCACATTACTTTTGAGTGCCAGGGGCTGGTCTTGAACGCAGGGAGGGTTGGTTACATGTTTGGCTGAGGCTTTTGTATTTTGCCTTAGCAACAAAACACTTTCCTCAGAATAGTCCTATGAAGTTAAGTAGAGTTAAGTATCATTCTACATTTTTACAAAGGAGGAAACAGACTCAGGTGAAGTGATTTATCCTATATCACCCACTTAGTAAATGGTAGGATGAAGACTAACACGTAAGGCTCTGAACTCCTCCATCTGTTAGAGTTTGAGGAGGGAGTGAATAGGATCAAGTTAAGAGACTCAGGAAAGGCATCCTATGGGAGGGGAGACATCAGCTGAGCCTCAAGATAAGGCAGGAATCCTAAGTGGCAGAGAAGAGAAAGGAATGCATTTCAGGCATGGGGGATAGCCTGTGATGGGAAGGCAGGGAATAGCAAGGAAATCTGTTTGCCTGAAATGTAAAATAAAGAGGAAATATCTGAAAAAGTCTGAAAGGGTAGTGTAGAGGGTGATTGTGAAGGGTTTCCAATGCCAAGTGAATAGTTTATTCTAGAATCCATAAGGGGCCAGTGGAGATTCTAACGAAGGTATAGGACATAGGATTTACCATGTGGTTGTTGCCTGCGAAGATACTCTAGAGACTGGGCAGAAACTGGAAACAAAAGCCTTTACCTTTAAAGTCTGGAGATCAGAGGCCTGCAATCTTTTCCGTGCCTTTTTGTTAATAGATCCACATGATTCTATCATTGCTACAAAGACACTTAAGACAGACTGTAATTGCCTTTTTTTGACTATGCCCAGTGTTCTTAAACCTGATACCTTGAATTATCTTTTTAATTGAAAAAGACACTTATAAATTCACAGAGTGACATATGAACAGCCCTCACCCATGTTTAAAGAATCATGTTGTGATTTTTTTTTTAAATGGGATATCTTGCTGTCCCCAATGGTGGAAACAACACTGGATGAATAGGGAATCAGGAGTTCCAAATTCTGGTCTTGGTTCTGCCAATGATTGGCCAGGTGGGTATTTTTCCTCTCTTGGTAGTTTCCACAACATGTAAAATGGATATGAGACTGAACGAGAAGAGCTTAAATCTCTTCCAGTTCTAACATTCTATGAGTGTATGATTTCTCCTAAATTTAGACACCTCTGTCTTGAAGACCAGGTCTAAGCCAGATCTGAGATCAAGATCCTTTGCCTTGTTACTTGAGAAATCTATATTTTCTCTATTAGGTTCTTTTCTTGCCAACCTGAAAAGTTTATTTTCCAAATTGTCTTCTTCACTCAACTCCTTCTCCAACTTCCTCTAGCCCAGACACATGCCTTCCTTAATTCTTATTTAACAATCCCATAACCACCAGTCTCTTCAGGAAGAGATAGAAAGAACTCCCTAATTAACTAAAAAGCAACTGTTCACTATCCCATGGCTATTTATGCAAATGTATGGAGTACATATGATACATGTATGTAAATATATGCACCTGTACATAGACACAAGGTGCCATATGGTGTCAAAGACAAAGCCCTCACCCCCTCTTTTGGCCATAGGACCATCAGAGAGTGAATGGTTTATAGAAATCAGACAGTACTAATAAATACTTTATATTGTCATTTAAGGTTTGCAAATCACTTCATATATATTCTTGCCTTTGACCTTTGCAACAACCTTGTTATGGAGGTACTAGAGGAATTACTTTTTCTGTTTTACAGATAAAGATTTTCTAATTTAAAAAATACCAGTATATTTAGTTAATTTCACTTATTTTTATTTTGTTAATATCTACAGACTATCAGGGATATCACTTTCCTCTTAGAACTGATTTAGCATGCCTAGAAATTTTGGTACATTGTCTACTCATCATTCTCTTTCATATTGTTATTGTTTCTATAATTCGTTCCTTTATCCACTCATTACAACATCATTATTAAGACTCCTTTTAAGTCTGTATCACTTACTGATATGCTCTGAATTAATTACTACTTTCAAAATCACATTATGGTTTATAAAAATGTGTTTAATATTTCTACTTTACAGAAATTTATTTTTAATTTTTTGTACTCTAACTCATTTTATAAAGTACCATTTGGTACTGGGAAATAGGTATATTCTTTAACATTTCCATTCAGAAGATGTCATAAGTCTTTCAGCACTAAATTCTCTAATAGTTGCTTAAATTTTATATTTCCCCTTTGCTCATCTTTCTGTTAAATTTTTCCAGCTTAGAGAGAGGAATATTAGACTCCTACTACCATTCCATTACTGTGTCTATCTCTTTGCAATTCATTTATACAAATACAAATTCAGAGGCTAACCCATTGGGTGCAAATATGTTTAATATTGATATTGTTTCAATCTCTAATGGTTACTTTTAAACATAATATAGTTTCCTTGTTTATTTCTTTTGATATTAAATATTTTTTAATTTTTGCTTTGTCTGAGAGCATGACTTTTTAGATTCACCAAATGAGTAAATAATGAGTAGTATGCATTTTAGATGTTTCTTGCATAATATAAACTTTGTTTTCTTTTCCATCGTTCCAGTCTTTCCCTTTAATGTATATTTGATCCATTCATATTTAAAGTTATGATTGCTGACATTGTGTTTTCCTCCATTTGTTACTTCAGTATTGCTTTTAAGAAAAAAAAAAGCTTTCACTTTTATGTGATAGTTTCCCCCAAGCTCAGTTTTGCTCTAACTACTTTGGTGTTAATTTACTCTCAGTATTTTGCAGAAAAGGAAATAGACACAGAGAGATTAGGAGACTTACTTATGGCTACCTAAAGAGCTAATGCTACAGGCAGATTTAGTTCCTTCTGACCCTAAATCCAATGCTCACTCTTTTAGCAAGACTGGAATTAATTTTCCAAGTCACATACTCATGTTGGGTCCCTAGATCCATCTAGTTACATCTCCCTTTCAGGGTCCCAGGGTTATTCCTAGAAGAGCAGTGGGGTTCTTCTAATGCATCTGGCTTGAGCCCCCATTCTAGGATGCTTTCCCTGTCATCAGTCACAAGTGATTACTTTCCCAACATCATTTGCAGTGCCAGTTAGTATCTCCTAAGTCCCATTTAACCAGATGGTATCTTCTTGATACTTCTGATAAACAGTTTGAACCAGTTAGATTTCAGAAAGGGATATTTGCTGAGATAATTTAGCAGGAATAGAAGTATAAAAATATAACTTTCTTTCCATCCTGTATCTAGGACTATACTTTCTCATCTACCCCACTCGTCCCTGAGGAGATTTGGACTGAAATTTAAAATGGTTGCTCCTGACATTCCTTCCACCACTGAGTTTACATCCAGATGTGACATAGCCAATGGATGAGATGCTCTCTTGTTTGCAAGACAGGCCATCTTCTAGATAATTTGGGACTGTTAGCTTGATTGTCAAGATGGATTATGTATTGGGCTCAGCTACTGGCAGATTCCTCTGGCTCTTCAGATCTTTTGAAGTTCATAAGACCATTCTGCCAACTCTACTTCCCCTGAGATCAGGAAAGAATAAATGCAAAAAACAGGGACAGGTGTCAACCTGCATGGGGAAAGTGGGAGTTATCCCTATTCATGCCTT
Source organism: Bettongia penicillata ogilbyi (assembly GCA_023548195.1). Taxonomy (NCBI): domain Eukaryota; kingdom Metazoa; phylum Chordata; class Mammalia; order Diprotodontia; family Potoroidae; genus Bettongia; species Bettongia penicillata. The sequence goes on along the minus strand of JAJHZJ010000663.1, from coordinate 2,902,275 downwards.
CCTTGGCTCACTGTATATCTTCCTAGATACCAACCAGGCAAGAAAGAGAGATTGATTTTTCTCTGTTGGGGTCTTTTGTATGCACTCTTATTATGTGTTCAATGTCCAATTTTCTTCACCATGAAGGATGTGGATAAGATGCTACCAGGTTGTCCAGTGGATAGAGCAAAGGACTTGGAGTCAAGAAAATCTGAGTTCAAATCCTGCCTTAAAACATTTCCTGGCTATGTGACCTTGGGCAAGTCATTTAAACTCCTTTAGTCTCAATTTCTTCTTCTGTAAAATGGGAATGATAATAACTCCTGTCTCATAGGGTTCCTGTGAAGCTCAAAAGAGTCTACATATATAAAGTGCTTTGCAATCCTTAAATTGCTATAAAAATGTGAGCTGTTACCAGAAACCTACTCAGAATGGGTCTGATTCAGTGAAGGGAGGACTTCTCCATTACATATATAAGAGTTCTTATTCTAGCCTTCACTACTTGAAAGTCAGGTGTGTTACATTTCATTACCCTTAAGGGGGAATTGGTATCTAGCTTGTACCATTGGCTTGAACTTCACCTATTGCAGTTCCCCATTCTTAGGGCCCATTTGACCCCTTAACAACAACAGAAGCTTTGACAAAGAAATATTTACTTTATATTTATATCAAGAGCAAATGTACAAACATCCTCCCCAGAATGAGGGCAACATAACACCTCCCCATCCTCCACCTTATACCACTTTAGGGTCTGGAGAAGGAAGATTGATTAAGTTCATAACTTAACTCAGTTCCTGTATAGCATGGTCCCACCAAATTCTAAATCCAAAGTGACTGAAACCCAATTGGCTCATATCTAGGCACTCTGGCTTCCCAGGGCTTCTCTGCTGGGCTGAGAGTAAAATGTGTCTTAGAATCCTGCCTTCAAGGTTGCCATGGCTCTGTCTCCCAAGTGCAGAAACTCCACTGCTTGCATCTAGAACTGAAAAGGACAAAGGAAACAGACCAAAACCCCATGTCCAATTGTTGAGGCTCTAGGCCTAAAAAGGGAGAAGGGAAAGGTGACCTTTCCCCTCTCCCCAACTCAGTTCAGTTCATGGAATATATGTTGATAGTGAACTGTAATTTCATTGCCCTTGATAGAACTAGAAAGATCATATATGCATGTATGTATGTATGTGTAGATACACATGTATATGTATGCATACATATGTACACATAGGCATTATATACCTATCTGCCCATACACACATATACACATATATGTGTACTGTGTATATAATAAGGTGTCTCCTCCAGGATAATATTGTGTGTGTGTGTATAAAACGATCAATTTTGAGGGCTGTTAAGTTTTCACCTCTCACCATGGTAGTTCAATTTTAGGAAGGTCTTGATCTCTAAGTTTCAAGTCTGGGATTTCCCCCTCTGCCTTGGGATGCCCTCAAGTTTACATATAAATGTAACCTTGATACCTCTCCTCTCTCCCATCCATCAATATTAGTAGCAAGGGAATATGGTGAACTTCATCTAGTGCTTTCTGAAGTCTCATTCTCCAAGGATGCCTGGGATCTACCCTTTTACACATGACAAAAATGAATGATAGAAATGGAAAGAAACATCATATGCAACTCTTCAACACACCAAAAAAGAAAAATAATAAAAAAGTGGTCATCTAGCTTTTGCTTGGAGATTTCTGATGAGAACATGTTACTTCTGAAAGTAGCCGGTTCTACAATTGAATAAATATTATTAATAGGCAGTTTTTCCTACTATCAAGCCTCCATTTTCTTCTGTGCAACTTTTTCCCATTATTCTTAACTTTTTGTCATTGAAGCTAATCAGAATGAATCTAATCCCTTTTCTGCATAACCCTTACTACACGAAGACATATAATGGCACCTCCTCCCCCACTTCATTCTTCTCTTCCCCAAGTAGAACATCCATAGTGTTATCAAGTGATGCTCTATGGTGTGATCTTGATGCTCCTTCATTATCCTTGTCACCTTGCCTCACAGAGAAATGTTAAGTGACTTTCCCAGGGTCACACAGCTGAGACAGGATTTGAACTCTAGTCTTCCTGACTCCTAGTTTAGCGCTTTATTCACTAAGTCACTCACTCAGAGAGAGAAGTGGTCTTGTTCACCTCATTTCAGGTTTTGCTTTTGATACATAGTAGCTGTGTACCCTGGACAAGTTGTCATCCTCTCACTGCTCCTCTGCAACTCCTTCAGACTCTAAATTGCTGATCAGGTACTCATCTGCGTTGGGAGGTTTCTTCATCTTTACTGATGAAATTACAGGTCTGGACCAAGAAACACAATGCCCCTTCTAGGTTTAATTTATAAAGTATTATTCTACGATGAGTTGCCAAATTCCAGGTTTGTGATTGGCTCTCACCACAGTAAGAGGGGAAGAAAGGCCGCTGAGTAAAAGAATTTGTTGTCAGTATCTTTGTCTTGATAACCTACATCTATTCTCCTGCCTCATTTTTCTTGATTCCCCAGTTTCTGTCTATCCCGTTTCCAACTGTTTTCATGGCTGGTTTCTTGGTCAGTCATGATTGAGTGACATAGGCTGCCTCATCAGGTGCTGGTGATTTCTTGGTTGCTGATTCTTTTCATGGCTTTTAGAACAGTAGCATGGGTCTATCCCTTGGAACTTATATTCTCTTGATTTCTCCTGACTTATCCAGCTTCTAACTTCACTGGGGCCCTGATCTGGATATGTGCTCTACTTTCCTGTGATATGAGAATATCTGTATGTGTGGTATGTATAAATCATCTATATCTATATGATATTTATCATTATGCAACAATGTATCTATCCATCCTTCCATATATCCATCCATCCATCCATCCATCCATCCATCTATCCATCTATCTATCTACCTATCTATCTACCCATCTATCTATTAATACTGATAGAGTATGTCTTCCACTTTCCCAGTCCCCCTCATCTAATGGGTAAGTCATCTGGAATGACAATTACAGAAATATATCATGTGCCCCTAGTAAGAATCTTTGTACCCTGAATCCCTATCAAAAAACTTACACCGCAGATGGGAGTGAAGATGACTCCTCAGTCATCTAGCGAAGTTGAAGATAGATTCCCTCTGAACAATGAGATCTTTCAAATGCTCTTTTTTGTGTATGGGTGATATGCTGGTTGCATCAAGCTCTGGACTATTGTAAAACCTCTTGGATAAGAGCCATAACCACTCTGAAGAATTTGGCCTGACAACACAGAAAAGACTAAGTGAATAAATAGTATCTCCTGGACAGATTATGACACGCATTTGAATAAGTAGCCTATAGAACTTGTTCCATGACACGTCCCATGACTTGGGACAGACAATACAAATACTCAGCAAGTTGGGCTGAGAATTAAACAAAAGGAGGAGAGCAGGTTGGATTGCCTTCAGGAAACTGAAAAGCTTGTTTAATGACTCCAAGTTTCTTCCAGAAATGAGTCCATCTTCTTCACAACAATGTTCAATTAGTATTGTAGAATGGCTGCCTGATATGGAGTATACCAGTGTATGAAGAAGTAGAAATGAATATCAGAGGGCTATGGAGAAGCACATAGTGAGTATGAGAAAGTTGTGATAACTGAGGCAATCATAGGTATGCTACCAAAAAAAGCAAAAGCACTCAAAGATCACAAGTCAGGCAACTTTTTATTTATATACATTTAAGAGTACAGGACCCTAGCCCTTCAGTAGCCCTGGCAAGCACAGGCAGTAGCTTGGTCACATAGAGGGACAGTTAGGCCAGTTGAGAGTCCAGAACTCTGGTTTTCTGCCCAGATTACTGATTACTGTTGCTGGACAGAGTCACATGGATCAAATAGTAGGTGGATTTTGGTTGTGTTTGAGTTGCCTTTCAGTCATGTCCTATGGAATTTTCTTGGTAAAGATACTTCAGTGGTTTGCCATTTCCTTCTCCAGCTCATTTTATAGATGAGGAACTGAGGCAAACAGGGTTAAGTGACTTGCCCAGGGTCTGAAGCCAGATTTGAACTCACAAAGAAGGGTCTTCCTGATTCCAAGCTAAGCATGCTATTCGCTGCACCACCTAGTTGTCCCAAGGTAGACCCTAAGAACAATTAATTATACAAGGTCTCTTTATCTGATATTCTTGTATACCTGGCCTAAATGAAGATGGCTAAACTAGTTATTGGGTTTGTAAGGAATTTTCCCACACATAGGCTGGTCAATTAATGCCAGACTTTGAGCCATTACAGTCCAGTTCAGCCTACTGATAGACCAACCCCCATCTCCTCCCAATAAACAATGGGAAGTTCTGAAAAAGAATGGAAGTAAGAGATAGCAGGGCATTGTTCAATAAGAAGAGAATATGAGTTAGTCATATGGTTAGGGAAAGGGTTGGGCCATTCCACTGTTATCCTTGATATGTCAGGAGACAAGGAAGGCTTCTGCTATGTTGGGTGGTCTTCCTGTGGCAAATGTTGGGGAGGACATGGAGAAGAGGACCAGACACGAATGGACTATGGCCTGCATCACTAGAGAAAGTACCCAAATTGATGATCTCACAAAGTCGTTTTCACATTTTCACATCATGACAAATTTAGTACCAATTATAGTGCTCTAAAAATGGAATAGGAAGCATAGAATGTTCTCAAGCAGTGGTGCTAAGACCACTTGTGGTGAATGTTGTAATAGGGATTGCTGTTAGATCCCTTATGATTCTGAGTTTGGTCAGTTCTGTAACTATTGAGGTTCTTGTCTTTAGCAATTGACCCTCTCTAGAATATGGTTCTGCCTTGACTTCTACTGGATGATTTAGCCTAATTTCATATTAGGACTAGAAACTCGAGCCTCAGGCTGATCTTGAAACTGTCACAAAGAGACAGCATTTCCTATTTCTACCATGTTATGTGCTCTTGGGGAACTTACAGTCTAGTTGTGGAGCAGGAAGGAAGCAATAGCACAGGATGGACTATAACTGTGGCTCATAGTATGTATCTGAGAGTAACATACATAAGGTTCACTGACTGATACGCCCCAAGGCGCCCTCTATTGCTGCCTCCTAGCCTGTTTCCCTCCTTTTCTGAGGATAGCAAAAGAATGAAACTGACATCTAGAAAGCATCAGAGGCTCATAGGATTTATAGAAGGAATCTCAGAGGTTGTCTAACCACTTGGCAGTTAGGTAATACAGTAGAGCGCTGGGCCTGGAGTCAAGTCCTGAGCTTATATGCATCCTCTGACATTTACTAGCTGTGTGATTCTGGGCTAATCACTTAATCTCTGTCTGCCTCATTTTCCTTACATGTGAAATGAGGATAATAATAGAATCAATTCTAAGGATTTTTATGAGGATAGACAGGATAGTATTCTCTTCCCTATCTCCCTCCTTGGTCTTACTCTGAAAATGAAAAAGTCCCTTTGACCAAGCAATACCACTTCTAGGCCTATATCCCAAAGATATCATAAGAATGGGAAAAGGACCCATACTTACAAAATATTTATAGCAGTTCTTTCTGTGGTGGCCAAGAACTGGAAATTGAAGGGATGCTAATCAACTGTGGAATGGCTGAACAAGTTGTGATATACAAATGTAATGGAATACTATCATCCTATAAGAAATGATGAACAGAAAAGCCTGAAAAGACTTACATGAAGTGATGCTGAGTAAAGAGAGCAGAACCAGGACAACACTGTACACAGTAACAGCCACAGTGTGCACAAACTGACTTAGATAGACTTAGCCCTTCATAACAATGCAAGGACCTAAAGCAATTCCAAAGGACTCACAATGGAAAATGCCATTCACATCCAGAGTAAGAACTATGGAGTCTGAATGCAGATGAAAGCAGACAATTTTCTGTTTTTATTCTGTTCTATTCTGTTTTGTTTTTCTTTCTTATGGTGCCTCCCATTCATTCTAATTCTTCTATACAACATGACTAACGTGAAAATACGTTTAACCAGAATGTATGTGTAGAGCCTATATCAGAGTACATGCTGTCTTGAAGAGTGGAGAAGGGAGGAGAGGGAAGAGAGAAAATGTAAAAGTTATGGAAGTGAATGTTGAAAACTAAAAATAAATTAACTTTGAAAAAAGAAAAAGCAATAAGGAGAAAAATATGCTTAAATCTTCATTCTGAGTCCATCCATTCTCCATCTGAAGGTGGTTCATCACTGGATCTCTGGAATCATGGTTTGGTGTTTGTGTTGATCAAAGTTATTAAGACTTTCAAAGTTGATTATCTTTATAATATTACTATTGCTAGGCACATTGTTCTCCTGGTTCTACTCACTTCATTTTGTATTAGTTCATGTAAATCTTCTGAGCTTTTTCTGAAATCAGCTCCTTGGTCATTTTTTTTTTTTACAGCACAGTAGTATTCTATTATAATCATATACCACAACTTGTTCAGTCATTCAGTGACTGATGGGCATCCCCTCAGTTTCTCATTCTTTGATAGCATAATAATAGCTGCTATAAACTTTTTTGTACATTTTGATTCTCCCCCCCACTTCCCCCTTTTTTAATCTCATTGGGGTATATACTTAGTAGGAGTATTATTGGGTCAAAGGGTATGCTCAGTTTTATAACTCTTTGAGCAGAGTTCCAAATTGTTCACCCTAATGGATGGACTAGCTCACAACTCCACCAAGAATGCATTAGCATCCCTATTTTTCCATGTCCCTTCCAGCATTTGCCATTTTCCTGTTCTGTCATGTTAGCCAATCTGATGGTATGAAGTGGTATCTCAGAGTTGTTTTCATTTGTACTTCTCTAGCTTTGATTTCTAGAAAACTGCCTATTCATATTCCTTGACCTTTTATCAATTGGGGAGTGTCTCTTATTCTTATAAATTTGGGTCAGTTCCCAATGTGAGAGAAAAAAGATCATTATCAGAGAAATTGACACCATAGGTTTTTGATTTTTTTTCTCAAATTTCCTGCTTTCCTTCTTACTTTAGCTGCATTGGTTTTGTTTGTGAAAATACTTTAAAAAATTTTAAGTAATAAAAAATAATGAGATAATATTTGTAAAGTGCCTACCACCATGCCTGATATATACTAGGTGATCATCAAATGCTTCTTTCTTCATGCCTTCCTTCCCAACCTTTTAAATTTACAAAGAAAGAAAACCAAAAGTCAGAGAAGTAAAATGACTTATTCAATGTCACATGAATGTGGATTGAGTGTTAATGAAGTAGACTAGTAGCAATTAGCAGTGATCTGAGAGAGAAGAGCATTGTATTCTCGGACAATTATTAGTTACGTGACCTTGGGAAACTTAACTTCTCTCAGCCTCAGTTCCTTATTTGTAAAATGGGGATGATAATAATAGGGTTTTGCAAACCTTAAAATGCCATATACTTGTTAGCTGCTTACTCCTGAAATACTTGATGGAGGACTGGGAACTTATGTAGAGAGGACAAAAACCATGAAGGTGTGAGGGAAAGAAAGGATGGAGTGGGGAGATATGAAAACCTAAATCTAATGCCAAGATGCTGGTGCACAATGGTGAGACTTGTCTGAAAACTGGAAAAATGTACCTTGGGCCACTCTGGTGCATCTGGTAAAATTTATTCTGGCTTTTTTTTGTGCCACTTGAGCAAAAGTAGTGGCTGACCCTCTGCTTTAAAGGGTAATAACTTTAGAGCTGAGCCAGGTTACCAGTGCCAGCAGGAGGTCAGGAAGACAGATGCCTTGGGGCTGAAGGATTAGCAGGCATCTCAGAGTGCCAGTCTGGGGAAGGGAAGTTAAAGAAGATTGGACAGGTGGATTAGGATGTCAGGAAGCAAAGTGGCTGGTGAGCATAAGGAAGGAAAAACTGAGCAGGTAAGTGTCAAACCAAAGAGAAGCATGCTCCAAATCAATGCCTCAGTGTAGAAATGGCATTAGTTTATAAAATTAGGAGTAACCAAGATTATAGAGCTAGAATTACAAAGGGGAAGGGACTAAAAGAGAGCTGAGAAAGCATCTCTAATCTGACATTCTTATTTTACAAATGAGGGAACTGAGGCACAGGAGAATGCAGTGACTTTCCTAAGGTCACAAAGTTAATGACATCGGTGACCAGAACTCAGATAGCCTAACTCCTCATTTATTGCCTTTTTATTATATCATGTTATGACATCAATAATAGCTAATAATTATATAGTACTTTAAGTTTTGTGGGAAATTTTGCATATGTCATCTCATTTTATCTTTGCAACAACCCTATAGGTAGATATTATTATTATTCCCATTTCACAGTTGAGGAAACTGAGGCTGAGAAAAGTTAAATGATTTGTCCAAAGTCACATAGCTAATAAATGTCTGAGGTTGGATTTGAACTAGGTCTTCCTGGCTCCAAGCCCAACACTCTGTCTGATTCACCATCTAACTGCCTCTTTAATAGGAACTGAGTAGTGAGTTCAGTCCAGGGTTGTGGAGTTGGAGGTGTGCAGCAGAAGAATTTGATTAAAGAAGCACCTATTAAGTTCAAGAGAATAGAGTACTGTGAATATACAGGCAAAATAAGGCAGTCCCTGTCTGCAAGAACCTGTGATATGTATTGAATGAATGGGAAGCCCAGAGGTGAGCCAAGAATGAGAATGAGCCACAGGCTGGTGTTGAACTTGTGGACAAAAGAACTCGTTGAAGTGAGATGGAATCTTGAATTAGTGGGGCTGCATTTAGGCTGAGGAGGCAGAGCACAAAACTGGGCCACAAGTTGTCCAGTAATCGATAACCAACCAGCTTTCACTAAGAATGATGGGGCTGATACAACTAGGGATGAGACTGTGCCTGCCTTCAGGAATTTACGGTCTACTAGGGAATATAGGTTCATGTATAAATACAAGACATGTATAAAATGGAATGATATTTTCCCCTTATGGAGGGAAGGTGGATGTAATCAAAAAAGTTGGCTTAAAGGAGATAGTTCTTGAGGTAAGACTTGAAGGGAGCTAAAATCAATAAGCAGGAGAGGAGGCATGTTCTGGCATGAGGACAGCCTGTGGAGAGAAACAGTCAGGAGATGATGGAAAAGAGAAGGCTGATAAGGAAAGGTAAGAAACTGAGAGTCTATTAGTAGGGAAAGAGTGTTAAAAAGAAATTCAAGGAATAGATCCCGGAATAGAGGAGGTCATTCCCAAGAGCAAGGCACCATGGGAGTGATAAAAATCTTGCCTGGGTTGGAAGGGAAAGTTGTGTCAAGCTTCTGGAATCCTGTGGCAGGTTGGTAAATTTTAAGTAGCAAAGATGGTGAAAAGAGACCTTTGCTTTCAAGGTGCTGAGCACAGGGCAGATGCCATAAAGGTTTTAGAAGCAAATTAGCAAGGGCCTTGCTGTGTTCCAGACACCATACTAAGGAGGGAGGGCTTCTCTTACACAGGGGCCAGAGAGAAATGCCAGACCCAGAGGGAAAGGTGTGTGTGTGTCCTCATCCATGTGTGTGCTCTATTTGGTATTTAAAGTCCTTCACAATGCAGCTACATCTCCTTCTAGGCTGATTACACATGACTCTTCCTTGTGCTCAATAAATTCCAGCCCAGTTGTCCCACTTGCTACTCTCTGGCCTTGACACTGCATCTCCTTTCCATGGGTCTTTCCTAAGGCTGTTCCCAGTAAGTGGAACACTCTTCCCCTTAACCTTGACCTCTAGTCCCAAGAGGTCTTGCTTGATCACTCCACTTTTTCCTATTCCCTCTCCCAATAACTTTGTATTTTCTCATCTGTGTACACATTCTTTTCTCTTCATAGAAGGTGAGCATCTTAAGGGGCAGGGACTATTCAGTTTTTTGTCCATCTATCTCTAATTCTTGAAACAATTTCAAGCATATAATGGGCATTTAATACCTACTTGCTGAACTGAATTGGAGAGCTGGATGGAGCATATGTTCATTGAGTGAATATTACTGGGGGTCCTTTTTGTTACGGAAGAACTCAGATAATGAAGTTTGACATAGGGCTACCAGAAGAGGACATAAGACGCTTTACTCAACTATCCTAGAGTACATGAATGTGAGACACATACACACACACCCCACATGTAAACAATTTATGTATATATAAGTAAAAATTGTTTTATATATATATATGTAACAAAGTACATGTATAGGTTATTAACCTATGGTTCATTAATTTGTGACATATGTGTAACAGAGTCCTACAAACATGCATCTATGTAACAAATTGTTACAAATGTATATATGTAACAAAATGTACATATGTAACAAATTCATGAACCTTAACTTAGTAACCTTTGAGTTAAAGGAATGTATATGTGTTACGTACATACACATCTTATATTCTTATAACTGTCCTTCAGTAAAATTGGTTTTCTTTGAAATTCTATGTATTTTAATATATGAATTTAAAAACATTATTTTGAGAAGGGTCCATAGGCCTCACCAGGGTCTGTAATATAGAAAAGGGGAAGAAGCCCCAGTATAGCTGAATCTGCCTTCTCTTGTTTTGGAAATTGGAGTCATGAATACTGGATTGAGGAAAGATTTCTAGGATCTCCCTAAAATGGAATAGGGGTGGACAGGGGAGGGTAAGAGAAGAAAGTCTAAGTGCTTTCCCATGTCCAGGCCCTGGAGAGGCAGCAGAGGAGAGGAGCTAGGGCTCAGGCTTGGCTTTTGAACCCAGGAAGTCTGGATTAAGAGGCTGGACCATGGAAAGGACAGGACCTGGCTTTATTTTGCCCTTGTCTGTAACTGAAGGGTAAGGAGGCAGAATGGATCCATATCAAATCCTTTGTGCAGTGAACAGAGACATATGCTTTATTTTCTGCTAATTCAGTCTGGGAAGGCTGGCTCCCTCTCAGACTCACAGATTATGATCCCCAGGGCCAGGACCTAGCCTGGGACATCCACCCACATCTTTTTAGTCTATCTCATTTTACCAGCAGTGTTACCTGCAACTGGAGACTTCCCCTGGGTTCCTTGCAGTTGGGCTCTCTCCATACCACTACAGGCAAAGCACGAGGTGGGGAAGGAGGAGGTGGGTGCCTGCCTCAGAAAGAGATGGGGAGGCTAGGGTGTATTCACGTGGGCACTGTACTGCCGCTTCCCAAAATAGGATGACTCTGCTCTGTAAACCCTCTGAGCCAGCTGTGCTGAGAGAACAGCTCCTTCCTTCAGCTTGCCAACTAAGCAAAGGTCAAGGTGGTGATGGTGGTGGGGCTGGGCAGCATATTGGCATTAGGTGTCACTGAGTATAAGCAATGGATATAGTTAATAGGTTGGCCTCACCTTTAGGGCTCCAAAGATGATCACAGATCTCTATTGTCCCCCATAAAAGGATGACTTCCATGAGGTAGTCTGAATAGATACCCTTGATGCTAGGCCATTAAGCACAATGTCTAGGGATCACCAGGGAAAGCACAGGTAACCTCACAGGTTTTTTATAAGATGACCAGTTCAGTGATGCTACAATTAAATCAACCCTATTTCCCCCAGATTCTTCTTCTATGTTGGATCTTAACTTGGAAAGGATATTGCATTCCAAGACCCTTGTCAGTAGGGCCAGCCTTCCACAAAACTGGGGAGCAGGAAAAGTTTGATTTTGGTGCACTCCCACCCTCCCTACCAGTGCCCTTCCTCCCTTCTATAACCAATTCCACCTCTCTCTAGACTAGATGTCAACTAATACTAATTTAGTGTTATAAATTCCGAGTTCACAGGGGCCTTAGAGATTATCATGTTCAAACTCCTCAATTTATAGGTGAGCAAACTGAGAACCAGAGAGAATGAAGGACTTGTTCACACAGATGATAAGCAGCAGACAGGATCTGAACCCAGATCTTTGATTCTAAATCTAGCCTCTTTCTACCATGCTATACTGCTTCCCTATTGCAGTCCAGGAAAGCTCTGACTTTTTAGGCCTAGTATTTCTCAATCTGATGAGTTATCTCTGCTCTAGCCATACCCTCTCCTCCTACTTGGCACGTTCTCCTTCTGGCCCTGCTGTCCCCATTTCTTGTTTATAAACTCCTTATATCTAGGATATCTCCTATGCCTGGACAGTTCCAAGTTAGGAACATCTAGCTTCCTCACTAATTTTTGCCACACCTCCTCCCTCTAATATCAAACGTAGGAAATTGATTAGATGGGTTTAAGGAGGAATCCACTCCTCTCTGTAAAACTTCATAATTCCTGAGTGACCCTGATACAGAAAGTTCTGATGGACTGAGGAGGTCCACCCATTGAACTGCCCAGAGAATGACCATCATGCCTGAGGTTCTCCAGTGACCTCTCTGGCTGTATTCCAGCTCTTCCCGCTTGGAGGTTGTCATTTGCTGCCTTATTTGGTTTAATGATGTGCCAAGTCCTGGAAGTAGATCGTTATAGGACTTCTCCTTCCTATCATAGAGGCCTTAACAACATCATGTCCTCCAGTTACACCTCGGGTTGTACTCCTTATCTCCCATTAGGAAGTGTCGTCTGCTGTCCTATTTAGGGGTGGTGAGGTGAAGGGTGTCCTAATGTCATTTCCTTGTTGTTCTGCCCTCTCCCTCCATTTCTTTTGGGGTATCTCCAATGGAGCCAAGAGACACTCCCTTAACTTGCCAAATAAAAGGTCCCATGGTTTCCAACCCTGAAAGCAGTATAATTTGCCTCATCTAAATCTGGAGAGCTCCTTTAGGTCCCAGAAACTGAAAATGATGCTTCCTTAAGAGTTTAATGTATTATCCCTTTATGGGGGTGTATATATATATTAATGGAAGACACTGGAAGATTCAGAGAATAAATATCTAATGGCAGACTTTCAGACTTTGTGATATCCAGGCTAGGGAGGTGTATATATATATATTAATATATATATGGGGGTGTATATATATATTAATGGAAGACACTGGAAGATTCAGAGAATAAATATCTAATGGCAGACTTTCAGACTTTGTGATATCCAGGCTAGGGAGATATTTTGAGGCAAGTGAGAATCCCCATCATTTTTTTCTTTTGATATTTTAATGTATCATTTGATTGATATTGTTTTATTTGTATTATCTATCTACAGGCATCATGGTGTCCTTAAAGTGAGGAAAACTTAAGTTCTTGACCTCTCTATGACACAAACTAGCTGTGTGACCATAGACGACAAATTACTTAACCTCTCGTTGCTTCAGGCAATACTTTAAGACTTACAGAATATTTGCCAATCTACATTAGTAGAAGGAATTTTCACATGGGGATGAAATCAAAAATTCAGATCAAAGATAGAGGTTTTCTTTCCTTCACAAAAACCTTGGAGGCACTCAGGATGATTATGATGATTCCATTTTACAGGGGCTCAGAGAGTTTGAGTGACTTATTCAGGAGTGGTAGGGGCAAGACTCTAACCTAGATCCCTTGACTCCAAGTCTTTGTATTATACCATATTATTCCTTGCACTCAAGCATTGGACCTGGAGCAAGGAAGACTTGAGTTCAAACCCAGCCTCTTATACTTCCTCACTATGTGATCCATGACAAGTCATCCAACCTCTGTCTAACTCAGTTTACTCATCTGTAAAATGGGGATAATAAAAGCCCCTATGTTGCAGGGTTGTTATAAAAATAAAATACATTTGCAAAGTAGCTTTGCAAACCCTAAAGTGCTATATAAATTCTATCACCACCATCATCATCATTAATGACTTTGGACTTCACTTGCATCCGCTAACCTGTAAAATCTTGGCTCACCGCTGCTTCTGCAGAGCCTGGTCCTGTTCATCCCAAGGGACATGTGAGTGCCCATGATCTTGCCAAGTGGCTATTCCCAGACTGACCTTTCAGTGGGGTGGAACAGTTCCCAGCCTAAATCCAGAGTGTCCATCTGTTTTCTAGGTCCTAACTTTAGCTTCAGATCTTCTGGAACTACCCCTCCCCCCATCCTAACTCCTGAAATGTCCTTGTCCCAGTTCTGGGATGAATAATCCCAAGGCATCTGTATGAAAGGCAATGAAGACTAGGGCAAAGAGACCTGGATTTGGAGTCAGAGGACTTGAGTTTGAATCCTGCCTTTGCCACTCGCTACCTGTGTGCCACTTGGTAAGGTATTTCACCTCTATAGACCTCAGTTTCCTTTTCTGCAAAATGAGAAGGTTGGATTTGATGGCCTATGAGGTTCCTTCCGACTCTAGACCTATGATTCTGTAATGTGGGTTTTAATCTTGGCATAGCTGTATAACCTTAGGTAAATCACTTTACCTCTGGACCTCAGTTTCCCCATCTGTAAAAGGGGGATTGGACTTGATAAACCTTAAGGTCCCTTCTAGCTTTCAGTGTATGATCTCTTAACACCCTATGTCATGAGGCATCTTTGCAGAGCTGATTTCAGCCTAAGCTGGGGAGTCTATCCCCCTTTTCCCTTTCTTATAGAAGTGGATATAGAAGTTGGAAAGGGATCCCACCATGACAAGGTGGCTGAAATGACTGCTGGCTCGCCTGCCAAAGAAGTGAATGCAAAAAATGTCTGCTTCCTTGCCAAGGAAGTGCCAGATGTTGGTCCCCATGGAGTTGTTGATTTGCACTCCAACTAGGCATTGTCTTTGTTCTATATCTCCCAGTTGGCCTGGGCTGCAGGGAGGCTGTCAGATTGTTTTGCAGACCTTATAATATGTCATTATACCTTCTGTGTGGAGGAGAATCTGGAGGCCTGGCAGGTCAGGAATCATCAAGTTCCAAAGTTGAAGGAGACCTCAGAGGTCAGCTTACACTAAATCCAACACATTTTGCTCTTACTACCAGACCAGACCTTCCTAAACTGTTTCACTATTGGCTGTGTAAGGAATTTGGATTAGTCAGAGATTAAATGCTAGAACTGGATTATGCCACCTGCTCCCACTTTCATTGTGAGCTTCTCTTCCCCTTCCCTCCCAAATACCTTACAAACACATCCTAATACAAAACCTTTCCTTTCCTTTCAAAACCTGTGCCCTGTCCACGCAACTCTCCACTTGTCTCCCCTTTGGCACTGTCCATCCCCAGTCTCCTAGCCTCAGAAGGCAACATCTAGCCCCAGACAGTCACTTAAGTGGCCAAGATATCTGAGGATCTGTAGGACTCCCCACCAGAGAAGAAATGGGAACACATTAGATTTAGACATAAGTTAAGACAGAGGCTTTAGGCTAGTCTCAATATTTTAGACTCTTATTCACTGGTATAAAATAAATGTCTGAGAGTGGTGGTGGAAGTCATAACTTTCCATGCAAACTCAGTGGCTGCTCTCCTATAGAGATCTTTGTGTCCTTGACTCCCTCCCTTTTCCCATGCTAAAGCCCCCTTCTCTTCTCAGTGAGTGAATGACTTCATTGTTTTGGAGTGTCATTGATTTTCAGGGTTCATGTGTACCCTCACACAAGGGTGTGGAAGGGGGTATTCTATTTCAAAGAGAGAATGAAAGTACACAGTAGGTTGTTTAAAGAGAGGAGAAAAGTGAAAGGGTGAGGGAGAAGAAAGAGGAAATATGGAGAAGAAGGAGTTAAGGAGAGGGAGGGGAGAGGATAGAGTTGTAAGGGAGAGGAAGAGGAAGAAAAAGAGGAGAGGAGAAGAGGAGAGGAAGAAGAGATAGAACTGTGAAGAAATGGTAGAGACAGGAGACAGAGACAATAACCGAGTCTTTCTAACTCTCTGTTGTCTCAGATTTCCTGAGAGAAAATGAGGATGAAGAGGATGGGGAAAATTTGTATGAAGAGCATATGTCTTTCTAAATTAACTTCTCAGGCTTAGAGGACCATTCCTTCTCTTAGTCATTCTCTGCTCCTCAACCCAGGAAACTTGTTTTGGACTCCAGAAAAGACTCTCTTCTATTTCAGAAAAGTTCCCTCAGAATTTCACTGTCCCTTCAGTTAATCCAAACATGTTCATTCATGAGTATTCATAAAGTGGACAGCAAATAGGTGCTGGGGATATTCTGTAAATAATAGACATAGTCCAGGGTTTAAATTATAATTAGGAAAGATGAACCATAAACATGCAATCAATTGAATTAGATAAGTGTAGTGATTTTTAAGAAGCCATTTAAGGAAAAGGTCAGGGAAGAGGGACAGTCAGAGATCATACAGGAGAGTTGGGAAGTTGGCAACCTTGACCTGAAAAAACTTATTTCATAGCTTAGCCCTGGGGTATTGATTTACAGTAAGGATACAGGCCTTTGTTCTGGGGCTGCCCAATTTATCAGGTGTTTACTCAGGGCCTATATCTAAGGATGCTAGAGTGTTTTGTAGCTAAGATACTTGTGAGATATATGGAGTGACAAATGTTATTCCAGTTTTAATAGATGAGGAAACTTAGTCCTAGGGAGTCAATAGCTAGTCCAGAAACAAAATGGGATCCAGTGGTCTAGCTACTGAAACTGATTTTTGATCTGTTGTATTAAATGGGAAGGTATGGGTAAGTCTAAGGGCAGCCCAGGAGCTTAATTAGCTCTTTAAGGCCAGCTGGTTCTGGGTAGCTACAGACTCAATTCTGAATGTCCTGGGGAATCTAGGTAAGAATGTAAAGTCATTAGATGTTTCAGTCCAATCCCAATCCCAGTCCAGAGCCTTGAACATTCTGTGAAATCACAAGTACAATTTTCCTGAGATTCCTCTCTCCAGAGTCATCCCAGGGTCTCCTAGGATGAAAACCAAGGGCTCTTCGCTTTATGGTACTGCCTTGGACATTCATGCCACATTAGAGTGGTCACCCTGAAATACTATTTGGTATTTTAAATTTGGCATCATGGGGAAAAATTGACCATTAGATGCCCCTAAGCAATATAGTATGCAAGAGGAACAAGCGAATTCTGATATCCATGCCAAAAGAGTCTTTGGTAGAAGGAGGAACAGGAAAAAAGGAAGGAATAATAAAGGAATATGGGGCCTGCTAACGAGTTAATGGGCTAACTGACCTCATGTTTGTTTTTTTCCCCACAATGATAAGAAGGATTATTTTTCTGTCCAATGGATCACAGGCACAGCTCAGCTGCAATCCTCTGCTCCATCATTTCCAGCCAACTTATTGCAATTACTCTCCTAGTTATTATTATTGAACAACCAATCAAAAAGTTTTTATATATGCCAAACATTTGGTGTTATGAAGAAAACAATAATAAGTGTGATCCCTGCCTTCGAAGAGTTTATACTGTATTTGGAGAAATAAGAGAAATGTGCAATGAAACTGAAGCAAAGAATACAACAGCAATAGGGGATGTATTAATAAAACGTCAACACTTAGGGAACATAATTTTTTTCATAATGAAGTTTATATTTGAATATCATAGCATGCAGTTTGTACATTAAGGTGCTGACAGTGTTTCCTGTCAGAATTTTTGTGTTTTTTGAGGAAGATGACACACTACTCATTTTCACTGCTATCCTTTTTATCTTCCCCATTTTCAAGGCAAGGATATATATTCTCATAAACCTAGCCTCCCAGTTCTCATGGGCCTCAGAATGGTTACAAATATTGGGGAGGCTTTCCTTTCTTTGCTTGCTTTTTTTTGTAGGCATAGTGATTGGCACTGTACCCTTGGTTTCATCAGTATAGAGAGTTCAGACTGAGGAAACTCCCTCTAGCAATGCAGATTGACACCTTCTCTTCAATTCATAGTTTTATATTCCTAAACTGAGAGGTTAAGTGACTTGCTGGGGGTCACACAACCAGGATGTGTCAGAAGTAGGACTTGAATGAACCCAGTTCTTGGCTTTAGGACCAGTTTTCTATCTGCTGTGCTACACTGGTTCTGTTTTTGTTTTGATGTTTAAAAAATTGCAATCGTCTTTTAAAATATTTAATGTTTCATTGATGCTTTTTGTTTGACAACACAGTTCTTTTTCTTTTCACTCCCACCACAAGACTGACACCCCCTCTCACCCTTGGAGCAAAGAAAATGAATTGGAAAACAACTAATATAATGATCTTGACTGACAACATATGCAACACAATGTTCCTGTAATCCTCCACCTTTGTACCAAGAGGGGAGTTATGTTCCATTATTTATTTTCTGGAATCAAAATAAATGAATAAAATTCCTCAGATTTTTACTCAGGTCTCTTTTGTTTGCACATATCCATTACCTTTACACCTTATTGCCATTGACCATTTCTCAATAACCCTTTACTATCCATTGATGCTTCCTGAATAGTAGACCTTACTCTATCCTTTTCACTTTCTATTTGTTAACCATACTGTAATTAGTGCAACTATACAACACACCACTGATGCCAGTGAGTGATCTTATCATGCAACAGAATAAATTAGCACATTTCTATATGCATTTGTGAATGTCTTATCAACATTCAAACTGTGTATATATTTTATCTAAACACCCCACACAATTAAGTACTAAATATATACAGCTTGTGAACTTCTAAATGACCAAAGAAGGTAGAAAGAGGTAAGATGTATTCATTAATATATGTGTCATTTTTGTAATTCAAATGGATCTGTCATTATAATTGTATAGGTCTGATGTACTGAATACATTATGATCTCACACACACACACATAGAGCTGGAAAAGATCTTAGAGGTCACCCAGTAAAACCTCCTCCTCTTTGTAGATGGTGAAGCCAAGTCCCTGAAGGGTGATACAATTTGCTCAAGATCTCATTGTTAATGGCAGATCCATGACTGGAAACCAAAGCTCCATTTTATTCGGGGATCTTTTTGCTATACCCTACAGGTCTTTATTGAGATCCCATGGTGTACCTAATGCTATATAGAGATGAAGACTGGAAATATGATTTTACAGGTATTAGGAACTTTCGGATAAGGAAAATCCCCCTACCAATCCAAGTGGGCATCTTCTTTGATGACTTATGGTCTTAGCTGCCTAGAACATTTAGACGCTAAGTGACTTGTCCAGAGTCAATGTGTGTGAGAGACTGACCTTGAACCCTGATCTTTCTGGCATCAGGGTCAGATCTCTAGCCAATAAGCCACATTTCACAGTCACTACATACTTTACATATGATATATAATAATATGACATATCTGGGGAATATGTCCCCTCTACCTCCCAAGAGTACTACTTTCTTAAATGATGCCAAATCACATGAGAGATAGATTCCATAATTTAATAATATATCTAGCAAGTGTACATGAAACTCCCCTAGTCATTGAGAAAACTAGTTTTACTTGATATCTGCCATTTTCTACAACAATTTTGACTTCTTAGTGTCCACTAGGAGTAAAACACTGTTCCTTCCTGCCTCTGAAACAGTACAATAGTGGGGAGCTGTCCACACCTGAAAGGATGTTAGACCTAGAAGCTAGGATTCATAGGATTTCAAGCTACAAGGAGCTTAGAGATTATCTAAATCTGTAGAATCTGAGGGTTCTTAACTTTTTTGAGTGTCATGCATCCCTTTAGGTATTATGGTAAATCATATGGAGAACATTCTTAAGAAATGTTTTTAAGTGCATAAAATAGAATATATAAGATCATGAATGACACCAATTATATAATAATGATGATAATTAGTATTTATGTTATGCTTTAAGGTTTGCAAAGCACTTTACATATGCTATCTCATTCAATGTTCATAAAAACTCTATGGAGTAAATGATACTAGTAACATTTTACAGATGAAGAAACTGAGGTATGCATAGTTTAAATGATTTGTCTTGGATCACACAGCTAGTGCCTGAAGCTGGATTCTATCTACTGCAGCACTTAGTTGCCAATAGAAATACATGCAATTACATATTTTTTAAAAGCTAACCTCCCAGAACCCAGGTTAAGACTTCCTGATCTAGTTCAACTCCCTCTTTTTACAGATGGATGAGATGACTTTCCAAGGTCACACAAGCAGCAAATAATAGAGTTGGGACTCCAACACAGGTCTTCTGACTGCGAATCTTTCCACTACACCAGAGTTGGCATAGTCACCAGTCTGAATGCATCAAATTAGAAAATGGGCCTCAAGTATTAGCTCAAACTTGTTTGGACACTGAGTTTCTTGGACTCCTGCCTTATGGGAGACTGTTTTTTACTTTGGATTCTGATGCTACCACATTGCCGACTTGTACTTTATGATCTTGGACTCGCTTCCCGTCTGATCCCTCCTTTCTAGTTACCATGTGATAACTGACAATTTTGCTTTGAACAACCCACTGCTTGCTTCTATTTCTCCCTTCTCTCCTTCCCTATTAAGTATAAGCACTAGTATTAGTACCAATGCAGAATGTCCTGCTCAGATCAGGACACTATACTGGTACTACAGTGTGTGTGTGTGTGTGTAATTTATTTATTTTATATATGAATTTTATTTTTGCCCTTTATTTTCAAGCAAATGGTAATTTTGCAATAGTTCTCTCTTCCCCCAAAATGAACCTACCTTTGTAACAAAGAAAACTAGTTAAAAATCAAGCACTAAAGTGAATGAATCTGGCAGTACATGGAATATTCTATATTCATAGTCCCTGATCTCTCTACTGAAAGGAGGGAGATGTTTCCTCATCTCTTTTCAAAGAAAGATTGATCATTACAATTTCATAGTGTTCACCTTTATTTCAATGTTCTTTTCATTTATGTTATTGTATATATACATGTATGTATGTATATATAATATATGTCACCTGGTTTTTGTGCACTTCATGCTGTACCAGTTTATAAAAATAGTATTTGTTTCTTTCAATTCTTCATTGTCATTATTTCTTATGGTGCAATGCAATTCCATTATCATCATATGCCACAGTTTGTTCAGTCATTGCCTAGACAATGGGTATTCATTTTATTTCCAGGTTATTGCTACTGTTTTCTATCACAAAAGTATTGTTATGAATATGTTGTTATATAGGGCTCTTTTCTGTCTTCAGCCTTCTTGGAGCACCTGCCTAGTAGTAGGATCTCTGGATCTAAGAGTATGGAAAGCTTGGGGTCAATGAATTCTGATCCATTCTGGAACAGAATCTTGGGCATGGGATCAGGGCAACAATGAACAGTTGTGACTATTTTTAAAAATATAAATGACTCTTACGTAGACTCATAACACAATAAACTCTTTTGATCACCTACTACATGCAAGGCTCCCTGCTAGGTGCTTACTGTTACCATCATAATAATTCATGATAAATTGTATTTTTCCAGTTGCTTTCACAGCCCTCACATCATTTTATTCTCATAACATTCCTGTCTTTGAGGGAGAGATTTGTAATCAATCCCATTTTACAGGTAGGGAAGCTGTGCCACCAAGAGGTAAAGTGATTTTTACAAGGTCTGTACAGTTGAGCAAGGATTCACAGGTCTGGAACTATTTTCACGGAGGTCTCTTTTGTTGTCATCTCGGAGACAGGCCCAATCTAGCTCAATAAGCTCTGTTTCTATCCCCTTCCCCATGCTTCCAACAATTCAGCACAGGTGAAACTTTAACTGTTTCCTTCTTAGGTCCTCCTGTCACGACTGGAGGCTGCCCTGGGATTTGAACGGGCCGAAGAAGATTCTTGCCTCACTGTTTGTCAGAGGGTGAGTCCCTTTGCTTAGTCAGGACTGCTTGTCCTGATTATTATACAAAGCAATTTGTAAAGTGCCTCTTCTCATTCTTCCTGACGCAGCTGTGCATCTTAGAAGGGGCCGTGTAATACGCACTCGCTCCCTCATCAAGAGATTGCTCCCCCATCCCCCCCTTACCATCCTGCAACTTTTTGCCAGCTGATCTTTGAAATAAATCTTTCTTTCCCAGTGTTCAGTCTAGTCACACTATGAGCAGATTCTGCTCCGATCCAGTGCCTCAGGGGCTTTTATGTTGCAACACAGAGGGTCTCTGGATGTCCGAATCTGTGTTCCTGTGCCTGTATCTGCGTATTCAGTAGGACCCAGGCTGATTTTTATCTTTGTCCACTAGGGGGCTGCTTGCAGGGGAAAGGGAAAAAAAACGAAGGATAAAAAAAACATGCTGCTGAAATTTCAGCAAGAGAGAAAAAGAGAGAGCGGGTGAGAGAGACAGCAAAGCAGTCACAGGCTTTCTCCTCTCCTCTGCACGTCAGAGGCAGGCAGCGACCCTGCTTAAGGCTGTTGGCTCAACACGCAGAGGCTGAGAAAGAGGGACAGGGATACAGAGAGTGAAAGAAAAGGGGGAGCCCCTACCCAAGGAAATTACCACTAGTGAAGTGAAGCCACCTGACTTTCTTGGTCTTATTTAGGTTGGCTCCTCTCCTCCTCTTTCCACTCCCCATCCCCGAGTGCTTGGGTTTTATGTTGTTCTTCTCTCTCAGAGAAGGACTAAGAGAAGGGAGAGAGGTGTGTGCTCTAGGTGAGCTTCCCAGCTGGCGCAAGACCGAACAGCCAAGAATCCTCTCCACCAGCTGCCTCCTATCTGCTCCCCTGCCACCCACCCTCAGCCTGGGTAAGTCCAGTGCACTTGTTTCTCAGATTCTTCTCTAATGTGATTTCAGCACCAAGGAGAGCTATGCGATATGTTTCTCTGTATGTGAATGTGTGTGCAGGCTATTGACACTGAGGTTACATCTCTCTCTCTCTTCCTCTCTCTGGCGCCCCAGCAAGGTTCTGTGTGTCGGGAAAGAGGAAGGGGCAAAAGAAAAGTACGTCTACTAGATTAAAGGAGGAAGGTGGACTCGGGGTGGGTCTGTGTATCTAAGAACTCGTGTTGCATAAGACAGGTGAGATCTGGACTGAATTGTCTGTGGCTTAGGGGTGTCTGAATGGGCTGTCCTTTTCGTATGTAGATAAGAGGGAGGTATTTGGGAATTAGTCTTGCACCTTCTTTAACTCTTTCTCAACAAGCAATAAATGATGGCAAAGAGCTGAAGAGGAAAATCTGGAGTCTGGGGGCAGGAGTAGCATTAAAAGTTATACTCATTAGGGAAAGGTTGAAAGAGACATTTAATAAAATGTTAATTTTTTTTTCCAGAATACTTAGGGCTTCCTCTGTGGAATGAACTTAACCTGACCTTTACTCTCAGTCCCAGGGCTGCCCATATGCTTATGGGCAACAGGCAAAGGAAAGGCAGGAGGGGAATCCCTTTGACTTTATGCCACTGGGTAAGTTTCAGGGTCTCATACACTTTGAGAGAAGCCACTTTAACTCTCGTCATAGTAGTCAGGAATCAGGAGCTTCCAGGCACTGCTTGGTTAACCTTGGCTGCATGATGTTGAGGGCAGAGTAAGTCTCTCCTGCCCCCCTTTTCCCTGGGAATTTGCTATTGAAAGACAACACTAGGAAAGGGGTACTTTCCTCTTGTCCAGAAAAAGCAGAGATATAATGAGTATAATTTCTGTCACTTTCTTCTATGCTCTACAATAAAAAGTGACCCTTCTCAATAGGTCCCCATCATAACTTAGCTAAATAACCCTGACTGACCCAATCTTCCATGACTTCCTGACACTTTAAACTGAATTCATTCACTTTCTCTTGCTTGACGCTCCCTCCTCCCCCACCTATTACCCCAGGAAAGCCTTGGTCTTACAACAAGTGGTATTAAGGATTCCAGAGATGACTCCTTCATCAGGCCCAGTCCATGTTGTGGCAACATCTCACAGGAAATGATAAGGTCACTCTGGAGTCTCTTTGGATTGGGCTTACTGAGCTCCAGCCCTGAGTTCATCAAAGGCTCTACTGTGTTCAAGGATAGAGTTGAGGGATATCCCTTCTCTCTGGATGGGACATCATTCCAATCCAAAATATAACAGCCTTACTGTTGGTAATTATTAGTGTTGCTATATGAAACACTGCCCTTTGCTTCTCCCTGGAGATGGACAAAGCAGGCTGCCTGTGGGATGAAAGATATGGTACTGTATTGGACATTATCATTATTTATTGTCATTTGTTTGGCTCCAGAGATGGAAATCTTGGCATCTCTTTATAAGAGTAGGAAGTAGGGAGAAGGCAGCAAGGAGAAGAATAGGGTTTAGGAGGTAGCAATTTATAGGAAATGGATGAGACTGATAAATGCAATTTAGCGGAGTCTAGCACTGGCTAATTCATATCTTATTTCTCCCCGATCTCCTGTTCTTGAAATACTTGATTTTTAATATTGTTTCCTGATTGACATATCCCTATGGGCAAATCTAAAAATATGTCCCTGCAATGGACATTGGACAAAACAATTTTGCATTAAAGGAGACTTAGTTATTAACTCATTAGTTCTCTTAATGCTTCTTTGAAGTGATAGTCGATCTCATTATGTACCCATTTTACAGATGAAAAGAAACAAGAGTTTAATGCAATTACTATATAGAGTCAAGGATTGAATTCTAAGGCTCCTAACATCAGTGGGGGGTTACCTCCATAAAAGAGAGACTAGAGGGTTGGATTCGCAAGTCTTATCCTCAGTGGTCAATTTTCTTCTTCAACTCAAGGAAAGGCATCTATCTATTTGGTTAATTTAGCTTTATGATGTTGAAAGTAGAGTAAGTTTCTACTCTTTTTTAACTCAGGAAAGGATGTCTTGTTGAACTAGGGAGATGAATGGATACTCTGTTGTCATGATGGGGAGGGGAGTTTGGGGGGAGATTGGTAAAGGTCTCTCCAGGTGCTCTTCACTCTTTGTCATTCATTTGAGCATAAGGTAGTGAGGAGTCAGTTGAAATATTCTCCTTGACCTTTCTGAAGGACCATATGTCTATGCCCATGCAGGTTGCCTTCAGCTTGCTCTAGATGGGAAATAGAATTGCAAAGATGTATTTATATTATGCTTCCATTTTACAATGATGCTTTGCTGCAGTGGGACCCTCAAGTAAAGGCACTATCCCTGGGGCAAGGTAAAAGCAGGCAGAGATGGAAGAGATCTTGGAGAAGTAATGTAATCCACCCCATTTTTATTTTTACAGATGTTGACTATGTCTATTCACAGGATCATAAGATCATAGATTCAGTGCTGAAAGGGACCTTGAAGGTCCCTTTGCAATCCCATTTTCCAACAGGGGAAAACTAAGGCATCCAGAATAGGCACAGACAATTTGAGAGGAAGCCTTTTCTTGGTTTCAAGAATTTTAAAAACATTATGCCCTTCCCCATTTCCCTCCTTTCTAGTATTATTTATCAATGAACACTTTGTACTTTATAATCTATAGAGGGCAGCTATGGAATGGGATAGGCTTCCCCCTCTGAAACAGTAGAAGGAAGAGCAAAGAACAGAATTCTGATGGTACCAGCAGTATTCCCCTCTTTCCTTATCTCTTCTTTCATGAGCCCCATTTCCTCACATCAAGTCTCTATCCTAGAGACATTGTATTTTCAGAGCCTTCCCATTATTCAGGGACCTCTTTCAAATGCTAGGTTGATTTGGAGTCAATGGAGACAGGAAAACTCAGGCACCACAGGTAGAGATCTTATGGTGGTGGAGAGTAGAGAAATGACAAGCTGGATCTTGTCCTATTGCCCCAGGCAATCAATCAGACAGCTTTGGTTTTGGCTCAATATGGTCGTTTCTGTATGTTGTACTTAATCAGAGTTATGCCTGATAGGTTCCTGGACCTTAAGGGAACATTTTAAATTATGTAGAAATGGTAGCTACTGAGTATGCATAATCTTATCTATGGTGTTAGATGGTTTATTGGTAGACTGTGACATTGGACAGAGAAGGAACGGCTTTGGTTGTATTTCTGGACACCAATGATGAAGGCTGAATGAGATCAAAGGGGGCCAAAGGGCTTCCCTTGTGTCTTGTCGCTGGATTACACAGCTTTCTGATTTTTGTCTTCTTGCAAAACCATACGTCAAAAGCTGGAGGGAGACACCATAGACTTTTATTTTTGCAAACTCCACAGTTGGGACATTGATTGATTGGCCAGCTGAGCTAAACTCATGCCACATATGTATCATTCTTGGATGAACTGAGGCAACATGACTATAGTCATCAATCCCCTGACCTGCTGGGGATAAATGAGAGAGGTAACCATGGACAGATGAGCTCTCATGCTAGCTCCCCTCATCCCCATTAGGCAAGTGTTAAGAGGAGATTAAAGGTGTACTGGATAGTGTGTTGGACCTGGAGAGAGGAAGAACATGGTTTAAATTCCACCTTGTACTCATTGTATTGATCATGGGCTTACACTCCCTAAGTCTCAGTTTCTTTATTTATAAAGTGAAGGGGTTATGAGTACCTTTACATTACCTTCCAGTTTTATGTGAAACCCAAGTTCCTTTCAGTTATCTCCCCATATATCCTTCCTTTACCTTTGTGATTAGATTGAGAATAACTGTAACAAACAAAGGAGTCACCAGAAGATGTAAATGATTTGCTAAGGCTGCTGTATCACCAGACACAGAGCAAGATCCTGCTTTCCCAAGTCCCCTGCTAGCTTTTCTTTGGAGAACCTGGAAGTTCAAAGTCAGCAGGATACAAGTGTGTATATGGGAATAGTGACAAGGATGAAGACAGTATTCCCAGCCCTGATCGGGGACTTTACTAACAGTACTCCTTCCCTGATCCCCTTCCACATCACATCAAGGTTTCAGCAGCATTTCTTCACCCAGAGGTTGGGGACTCAACTCAACTCTTGGAAAGTTTAAAGGAAGCTCTATGCAATATTTTTCCACAATGACTGTATTTTATCTTGTCCTCTGGCTGGGACTTCATGGAGAAGAGTATAGTTTGCCACACCACTAACCCTATGAAAGTAAGGAGATGTTAGTAGTAGTTCGCAATGCAGCCTTTCATGAAACCCAGGCAGAAATTTATATAGAAACCCAGAAAGTTAATGCAAAGTCAATAAGATCAACTGGTGGATGTTCTGGGACCATGCCCTCTTATGAAAAAAGCATCTGATGGTTCCACTCTTTGACTAACCTAAATTGTGGCTTGAGTTGAGGGGATTCAAGAGAATATTCTTTCATGATGAAGGTTTCTTCCCTTAAATAACAAGCCTTTAAACCTATGGGCATGCATTTAAAACATCTATTTCTTATTCCTATAATGGTATTGAGGAGAAGTGGATAGAATTTTGGGCTTAGAATCAGGAAAACACATGTTAAAACCCTGTTCTGACATGTAGTGACTATGCCCAAAGCAACTCTCTCTGACTTAGGTCCAAAGTCATATAGGGAATATATATGAGGGAGTTGCTACAGTAGAGAATCCTCCATACTGTGTATATCTCTAAATGTATTACATTCCTATGTATGTCTCTAAATTTTGCATATTTCTACTCTCATCACCTCATAGGTACCTATATAGTAGGCATTGGCAAATGGTTTTGGACTGGAATTTGATTAATGTGATTACTACTAACTTGAAAATTTCAAACATTTATGAACAAAACAAGTACACATATGTAGGAGGGTGAGGGAGATAACCTTTATTCTTTTCCTTTCAACTTCATTTCCCTTTATTCCATTACCAATGTTTTGCTCTCCAACAGCATGGGGGATCTGGGGACATATAACCTTTCATATTAAGGGCATAGTTGTACCACCCTTAGTATGCTCTCCCCATAACTTCTAGAGGTACATGGGATGGCTATCCCCTTTCATTGGACAGTCCTGAGCTCTGCCTGCTATGTTGATGGTGATAGTGTAAAGTAATGCAACCCGATTTTTTCCACTCAGGAAGAGTCATTATTGTTTATGCTTATTTCATTGTTTAAAATAATGGATATTATCTCTGTAGATAGGAAGACCAGAAACCAGAGGTTTAAGAGAAGGAATGACTCTAGCAATGACATTAAGTCTAACTTTCCCTGTTGCCATTTTGACCAAGCAACAGCTTAAGGAAAGGTACCATGATGTAGTAGAAAGAACACTGGTTTAAGAGTTTGAAGGCCTGGGTTTGAGTACCAGTTCTTACAATTCCTAGATGTGGGGTACAGTAGGCATTTAATCTTTATGACTCAGTTGCCTCATCTGCAAAAATGGATATAGTAATCCTTGCATTACCTACCTCAGAGGTTGCAAAGAAACCATTTTGTGAACTTTCATGTCCTAAAGGAAGGCTTTTTTTTCTATTTTGATGGAGGAAAAACAAAACCTGCTACGGTAGGCTGTCATTGATTTGTCAAAACCTGCTTAATACACCTTCTGGGTGGCTCAGTGTTATTTGTAGGAGAGACTTGACCCAAAAGATCCAGAATGGCCATCTCTCACTTGTCCTTGTCTCCACTTCTCTCTCTCCAGTCCCCACCCTCATCTCAGAAGGACTGTAACAAGAAAAGGAGAACTTTGCTTCTGTGGCATGTTTCCATTCAACAGGGCAGTTAGTAAGCCTTGTTGAGCTAGGGAGTGTGAGAATTAGGGCTAAGTAAATGGATTGAATCGATCCATATAGGACCTGAGGTGATGCCTGTATAGAGAAATGTGCCACATAGCCGGGGATGTCTTGGGATTTTTGATGGAAAACTGTTTGGCAGTAGTAAGATTAGATTTACCTCATACTACTGTTGCAGGGAGTGATAATTTACTTCTCACCAGCTTTATCAGAGATCTGACTAGAGAGAACAGGGTCAGAAGTTTGCCCATCTGGTGAGAGCGCTAGCCCATTCTCCAGCATTGGCTCTAGCAATGGTTCCTTATTCTCACAGAAGCCATCCTACTATGATACACTCAGTTGCCATAATGCCATCTGCCCTGGCAAGGTATGAGATACTCTAAGGTCACTAGGCTTCAAAACTGAACCTAATCATGACAAACTCCCCCTCTTGTGATATAAGTGAGACAGGCAAGATAAAAGATCTGAAGAGTGACCCCGGTGCGGGGGATAATTACTTGCCTCCAAGTGCCTAACATGTTATAACAACTCAGCAAAACTATTCATCATCTAATACTCCCTGAGGACTCAGGGCCGGAAATGGCAAGTACTGAAACTCCAAGCCTGAGCATCCATTCTCTTATATTGCCTCATAGGCCAGTCCCCTGCGCTATTTATTTCCAGTACCAACCATCTGGTGATTTACTCAGGTCCTTCCTTGAAACAAATCATGGAAAGAGCCCCGAACTTGGGATCAGGAAATGTGGGTTCAAGTCTCAACTCTGAC
Organism: Bettongia penicillata ogilbyi; assembly: GCA_023548195.1. Lineage (NCBI taxonomy): Eukaryota > Metazoa > Chordata > Mammalia > Diprotodontia > Potoroidae > Bettongia > Bettongia penicillata. Next base: position 2,873,429 of record JAJHZJ010000663.1, on the reverse strand, counting down.
ACTTATTAGTTGTGTGACTTTGGCTATCATATCACTTCTCTAGAGTTCAGTTTCCTCATCTATATGATGAGGATGACACTTTCACTCTCTTCCTCATAGGATTGTGGTAAATGGTAATTTACATAAATTACATAGTGTATATGTATACATATATGTAAGAATGCTACTGTTGTTATCTTTTATTGTTATCTCAGACTGATGTTTAAATCTCATCTTATTTCAACGTTTCCCATATTTATATGATCTCCCAAACTGGATCATGAACTCCTTAAGAGGCAGAAGCATCTTTTTTATTCCTTGCCCATTTTTTGTTTTAAACCAGTCCTGTGATCTCATCTCTGCCAGGAGTTCCAGGGTAGGAAACTCCCTCTACCAATGCAGGTAGCACCTTCCCTACAACTTAGAGTCTTGGCAAGTTGCTTATCACACTTGTCAAAGGTCTGACTCTGAGGTTATTTCTCCATGCATTATGCTGGCTTGCCTTGCACATAGTTGGTACTAAATAAACATTTGCTTATTTTATCTTTCATCAATTGCAAAATAACATCCTAATGCACTCCTTCTACTTTGCTACCTATTAAAATCCTAGGGCAGTCAGGTGGCCTACTAGATAGAATTCTGGTCTTCAAATCTGGAAGACCTGAGTTCTCATCTTGCTTCAGATGCTTCATGTCTGTCAGGCTCAGTTTCCCTATCTGTAAAATGGGGTTAATAATACTCCCCATATTACACTGTTATTGGGAGGATCCAATAAGATATGTATAAAAGTAACCTTAAAGGTTAAAAAAACTTCACAAGTTTTAGGGATTATAATAAGAATAGCTATCACCTCTCTGAAGTTTTCCCCAGTCTCCCAACTTGAAAGTATTCTCTTCTTCTTCACAATATTCCTAAACCACTTTGCTTGGATCTTTTATTCATCATACTATATATTATACAACATTATATCATGACATATCATATCACATGATATCATATTATGTCATAAGCTCTTTGAGATTAGGGACTGCTTCATCATCGTCTTGGTTTTCCCAGGGCCTAGCACTATGCCTTGTTAGGAGGTATTTGATAAACATTTGTTGAAATGGCTTGAAGCCAACATAGCTTTTAAACTCCCGGAATGTTGAGGGCCTGAGTTGCTACCTCTTCTCCCTTCCCTCTCCATAAACTAAAACCATCGGCCCATTGGCATTTCATGTGGTCCAAGAACTAACAGCAGCTTCAGGTTGCTTGGCATTTTAGATCAACTCGGCAAACAATTGCCTGGGCTGACCTGGATTTTATATTCTCCTCAAGTACTAATGGGCTGGGCTGGCCAGGGTTTTATATCACCAATTGGTTATATCACCGATTGGTTGCTGTTGTTGGATTTTTTTCCCCTTATGCCTTCAGCAGGTTTTTTTTTTTTTAAGAGAACTCTTTCTGCCAATTAATTACCTGAGAATTATGCCTGGCTAAAATGAACTTGGTTCTTATTAAGGGGTTACCGGGCCTTGGCCCTGTTTACCCACTCAGCCAGGGATCAGCTTCTGAATCCTATTTTCCTTCGGTTCTCAGGCTTTTCCCCATCTCCCTTCCCTCCTGGTTCCTTTGCCAGTCTGTGCTTTATTTATGAAACCTCTTCCTTTCCCTTATAATTATGTTTTATATAAGAAGAGCAGCTAACAGCCACCTCCTGGCTGGTCTCAAGTAATTGTTTGAGTTTCTGGACCGGGTGCAATTGCAAAGGCTGGAGTTTATATAGATTACCTTGAATTTATCTCCAGCAAGAGTGTCTGGAGAGAAGATGCTGCCTGCCTCGTGAAGTATTGTAAACAGTGCAATCTGTGAGCACAGGTATTTGTGTATGGGCTGTTTGTCTAAATGGATTCCAGTAAAACACACATTCCAATAAGTCAGTTTTGCGAGCCTGACCTGTTCCAGTGTCTTCTGATCTCTTCTCTGATCTTGTCAACATCAAGGCTAGCAGTGGCTCTGGGGCCATCACACAGGTGTGGGGAGCCGGGTCACCTGATACTCCTTGTTCCATTTCCAGTCTGACTTGGCTGGCTTTGAGCACACATGCGATTATAAGTCAGAGCTTATCATATATTAATTCTTTTCATGAATTTCATGGTACAAGAAATGAGTCTTCTCGTGGTTTCTCATATGGGAGGCTCCATCTCCCACCTCCATGCCTTTACTTTGGCTACTCCTCATACCTTCTAGAGTGCTTGCATTCATTCCTCATGTCTGCCTCTTAGAATCCAATTTTTTTCAAAACTCAGCATGTGACTTCTACAGGAATCCCTTTCTAATCCCCCCAGCTGCTATTTCATTGTTTATAAAAGTTGCTTTAGATTTACTTTGTATGCATTTTGCATATTGTAAAAACTATTCTTCTATCTAACCTATTTATCTTTTTATTGTATATAAAGTAAAATAATATATATATAATAAATCCTTAGGAGCACCCTGAATACATTCTGATTATGAATTGTAATGTTTTATATACTTATATAATTATCTATATTATATATGTATATTATGCTTAATATGTATAAAATGCACATATAAAACACACGCAAGCGCATGTATATAAAAGTGAAGCCACTTGTTTCTCCCCCACTGCAATATTCCACCCTCATCCCAGAGGTGTGTGTTTGTCCTTCGTTGCCAAAGAAGACCATGCCATCAGAGAAATGATGACATCACTTGCATTTGACTTTGTTTTGAGTGAGGGAGGGCTGGGCAGGTCTTCAGCCTCACTTCTCCTCCAGAGTCATCTGAATCCAGTGACCAGATATTCATCAAGATGACTGGAGATGATAGTGGATAGAGCACCAGTGCAGGAGTCAGGAGGACCCTGAGTTCAAATCTCACCCCAGACACTTGATACTCACTAGCTATGTGACCTTGGGAAAGTCACTCATCTTGGGTCATCTCCAGTCATCCTGATGAATATCAGGTCACTGGATTCAGATGGCTCTGGAGGAGAAGTGGGGCTGGTGACCTGCACAGCCCTCCTTCACTCAAAACAAAATTAAGTGCAAGTAATGTCATTATTTCTCTGATGGCATGGTCTTCTTTGGCAACAAAGGACGAACACACTTTCCTACTCATCCCAGAGGTATTTCAGCAACAAAAGGAAACTTTGCTTCTGTGGCATGTTTGAACTGAACAGGGCAGTTGGTGAGCCTTGGTAAATAGGGAATATGGGAACTATTCACTAAATAAAATGAATAGAATTGATCCACACAGGATCTGTTTATTTAGCGCCTACTATGTGCAAGGCAGAGTCAGCATGATGTGGTGCATAGAGAGTTGACCCCAGAGCCAGACCTTGGATAAGTCAGGTAATCTTTTAGTGTTATAAGCAACTCACATATATAGTGTATATATAGCTTTGCAAAGTCTTAATGACATTTTAAGCTACTAAAGTTTAAAACTGCACTAAGTCTATTGGGACAACCTGCATTCTGTATGTAAATGTACATTTCTGAACATGTAAAGAAAACTGCTTGAAGGCAAGAACTATTTTAATTTTGCCCTTATATCCCTAGTGCCTAGTACAATGCCTGGCACATAGTAGATAATTAATAAAAGTTGCTTGATTGATAGGAAAGCCAAAGTCTGGCACAGAACAGGGGAAAAAAAGAGTCTTGATCCGTGGAGAGCTTTGTATACAGAACAGGGCTCTGTATACATAACCTAACCCAATAAATGGTTGTGTTGAAAGGGGCAGAGGCCAAGGCAGTCTATAAAAGGGCTATCTCACCAGCTCAACCCAGTCAGTGCCACAGATAGATAGAACTTATAAACTCAGCAGTAAAGCATCTTGTTCAATGTTGTATATATTTATAGAGGTATAAATGAAGTTTAATGCTGGTGAAACTTGCTGTAAAAAGCAAAAGACTTCATCTATATCTATAGATGAGGTGCAGATGAATTCAAGGTTTTTTGCATTTCCCCACCACAAAGTAAGGCTTTGTGGATACATTCATATACAACCCAGCTGTAGCTCATCAGAGGATACTAGCTCTGTGAGGGAAGTTCAGGGTCTTAGGATCATCTGTGGAAAGGAAGCATTCAAATACAAAGAAGGGGAAAAATGTCCATTTCCTCCAAGGGTTGTTGAAAGACAGGGAGAGGGAAAGCCAGCATTTCCAAATTCAAATGGCATCACACAATTCACGGTTTGGCTTTGGGGCGATGGGATGGGGGGTGAAGTTTAGAGGAAATGCTAGCATTTTATTGACATTAGGCATTTCCAAGCAGTTAATCTCCTCTTCAGTCTAGGGAACTTGACTGTTTATTATCTGAAGCTATGGAGACCAATCTAGAATACTCTGAAAGCTAACACCTAGGCATGTTTATGAAGCTTTGAAGTTTTCAAGATGCTTGTCTTATAACCACCTTTTGAAGCAGGTAAAACCAAGTGTTATTGTTCCTATTTTATGGATGATGAAACTGAGGGTGGCAATAGTTAAGACTTAGGCAATGTCACACAACATTGTTAAAGTCATGATTTGAACCCAGGTCTTCTGAATTCAGGTTCAGCTCATTATTTAATATGTCATAATTCTTCTCAAATATCCCCTTATGGTAACTATTACAGTGATGGACACAAGAATAGGAAATCACATTAAATTGGTTGATATTTTATGGGATGGTAGGTAGTTGATGGTGGAGTGGCTAGAGTGTTAGGTGAGAGTTAAGAATTCATATTTGGTCTTATTTAGATACTTACTAATTATATGACTCTGGGCAAGTCATTTATCTTCTCTGTATGCTCTTCTGTAAAATGGAAACTTTATATAAATTTTATATAAATCCCAGGGCTTTTGTAAGGATCAAGTGAATAAATATTTGTAAAGTGCAGTACCTGGCACATAGTTTATGATAAAGATCATCATGGTTAACACCATGCTGAAGTTAAAAGGAATGGAAATGAATCCTACGATCATAGATTTTAGACTCATAGTATCAGATATGGTTCCGGAATGGAGCTGAACCAACTTATAGTGCAACCATCTCACTTTAAAGATGAGGAATCTGAATGTCAGGGAGATTAAGTTGATTAGTGCAACATTCCACAGGTAGGATTCGATCAATGCTCGTTCCAGTACACCACAGGGAGAAAACCAAAGGATCAGCTTTTGTACACCCATTTAAGAAGATGATAAAAGAAGAGGGAAAGGGTATTTTGGCATGCATAAATAACCCATGACTTGAACCATTGGAAAACAACCCTTAATTTACACAGACCTGATTCCTTGCTGTGGTTGTTTCAGAACAATTGCTCATTGTCTCATTCCCTTATCCAAGGTTTCTCTTGGAGAGAGTGGAATTTGGCTCATGGCTAGGTCTTTACCTATAGAGGTAAGAGAAATGATTTAGCTACCTTGCAAGTGCTTTGGTTGATATAGCATTGATTATAGGACAGATCTTATTTAGTTTGACCAAAAAAAAAAAAAAGCAATATATCACCTGAGTCCACAAGCAAAGTCTCTCTCCTTTCTCTTTAGTGAACTTGTAACATCCCCAGACATGTATAGTATTCTCCAAATTTGTAGTACTACAATGGTATGAGATCTTGCCTTACCTTTCCAGTTTTCTGAAATCCAAGGAGAAAACACTTAGGGCTATTGAAGTCAAATCAACCACTTTCTCAGTTTACAGGTCTACTTCCCCTGGAATTTGTACAGTTTTGCTATTTGCAATTATTATTATAATTTGCTATTATTGCTATTGTTATATGATCTACCCCTGGGGTAAGACCCATAATCCCTCCTCTTTGCCCCATAACTAGGGAACAGAACTTAGGGACAATAGAGAGTTGTCACCTTTCCCTGCACTGGAACAGTCCATGAAGCATATCATGGCTAAGGATCTAGCTTGGTTTCCCAAATCAGGTTAGGGTTGGGGTTATGGTGTACAAAAATGAGTGCTCTGTCCTTTACTGCTACCTGGCTTCAGCTCTCCCTTAGCATGGGAACATTTTCACTGGGTCCTAGAGGTTTGATTTGGGGAGCATTCTCCATTTGTTCTAGAAGGCTAGGAATCACTCTCAATTCACTGATGCTAGTATGTATTTCTGAAGCTCCTAGTTTGACCCAGAAATTCTTTTCTTTTTATCTAATGCTGCCTCCTTTCTAATGCCATCTCTGGTGTCCCATAATTCCTTCTTTCCTGAGATCACATGGTTCCCTGGAGGGGCCATATAGATGAATATGTTTTTCTTGAGAGAATCAAATCTGCTCTCCAAGCATAATTCTCTACAACACTTCTTTCAGCTCTGATCTTCTAGTTTCTCGGTCTGTTTTCTGTCCTTTAAAGGCTAAAACCAGGTGCATGAATTAATTGTGAAACAATAAATTGAACATGGGCAAGGGGTATTTAGGCCCAAAGAGTTCTTATTTAGGAACTAGGCTTGTCAAGGGATTAATACCTTGTTAAGGCAATACAAGGAAGATCCAAGGGGACTTGACTAGGATTCTCCTATGTGTAATCTAGTCATACAGGTTAATAATGATACTTGAACCCTCTTCTCCTGCTTAATTTTTCTTTTCTCCCTTCCCCATTCCTTCTCTTTCCTTCCCTCCCTTCCCATTCCCAAAGTGCAGTACCCCCTGCCAGGCCCAGTTCTATTGCTGATTGGCTCAATTTCCAATACCTCTCCCTTTTTGTACCCTCTCCCCGATTAGGTAACCTATTGCTCCCAGTGCTTTTGGAAGCTCACTATGTTGGTGCCAGACATATTGACTTTAGCCCCTACTGCAGCTCAGAGCTCCTTAGTTCAAGGGATCTATCCAACCTCAGGCTCAGCCTCCCTGGCAGCAGAGATTAGAAGAGGATGTCTGACTTCTCCATCAAATTTTACCACCGATTCTCATTGCTCCTGTGAAGGTTTCTATAGCAGTAATATATATATATATATATAGTAATATTTAACATTTTTGTAGTACTTTAATGTTTGTTATATGTTATCTCATTGAATCCTCACAACTACCCTGGGAGATATTTCTGGTGCTCTATCTATTGGGCCACCTAACTCCTCTACGTATATGGGAAGTATGGAGGCATGGAATTTTTGGCTAGCAGAATGAGCACCAACATTTTTATAGGATTATGTCTGGGAGGGAGGGTGTTATCTATACCTATCTGATACTTTTCCAGTGTCTGAATAAACTTAGCTATATAAGATCTTGGACCAGGGGTTGAAAATGATAAAGTTACACAGTGGGGTTCATTTTTAGGGTCAGCTAAGAGGTATAGTGGATGGAGTGCTTGTTGGAATCAGGAAGACCTGAGTTCAGTTCTTATCTTACATATTTACTAGTTGTGTCACCTTGGGCAAGTCATCTAACTGACTGAAGCCTCAGTTTTCTGATTTGTAAAATGGGAGCAAAAATAACACCTAGTTCACAGGATTTTTGTGAAGATCATATGAAATAACCCACATAAAAGATTTTGCAAACTCAAAGCACACATGTTAGCTCTATTATTGTTGGGTTATTTGTTTGTCCGTGGCTAGTTTCCAAGACAGACGTTTTCTCTCTGAAGGTAGACATACCTTCCCTTCTCTTTTCCTTTCCCTTTGTCCTTAGAAGGTCAATGAGATGTCACAAAACTCACAGGATTGCAAGAAGAAAAGCCCCTCTTGATTGCATGAATTAAAATATATTTATTAAGAGATATTCTAATTCTTGGGCATACAAAATGAAAAATCAGCTCAGCTTATACTCCCCAACTGGAAGATAAAATGCATCAGATAGAATTCAGACATAGGAACAGTCAATGGAAAGGCCCAGAATACTGAAGGGTGCAGAAGTGGGACTGAGGGCAAGACCCAGACATCATTAGGGCCTCTTTTTCCATAGGTCAGATGACAGTAGATCTGGAGGGTATAGAAGTAGTATAGGTAGTAAGGCTTGGAGGAACTTGGGACAAAAAAAAGGGATGGGTGGTAAAACATGGTGATCCTCCATTTCACCAGAAGAATTATACTGGAAGGTTCTCAGCTCATCCAAGCAGTATAAGCAATCAATTTTTACCCTAGGGGTAAAGTCTAACCCATTGGCACATCCCTGCTTACCTTCCCTCCCCCATCCCTTTCCAGCCCCCTCAACCCCCCTCACTACTTCCAGGTGGTGAAAAGGAGGAGCCAAGCTCAGTACTCCAAAGGTTGGGCCCCCAGTGTGGATTGGGTCACTGATAATTACTAAAGGGATAAAAAAGGTCAGTATCAGTCAATCTCTTATTAAAAATGGTTGGAGGCAAAGGCATGAGTTATTAAAATGCAAAGAGGAAGCTTGCCTACCCTTCTCTATTTTTCTTGCTCTTCTCCATTCTTATTTTATCAGCTTAATTTAGTAAGCATGAAAGGCCCCTGTTGCTGTCCTCTGAGAATGGATCCCAGTCTGCATTTATATGGGAGACTAGAGTGGGGACTTCTGGGGCTGATTTGATGTGTCACCCTCCAGGTGAGTCTCCCTGCTCACCCCACAGGTAGCTCCTTTCTAGCATGCTACTGGAGCTACACTTCTTTTGTACAGCCCTCTGTTCAGGGGGCCAAAATTGATTGATTTTCTCTTAGTGAAGATACTTCATTCCATTAATCTCCCCCTGTGAGTCACTGAGACCTGGTCCTATGGACAACTGGTAACCCAGTTTGACAGTCTGAAGCTAGATTCCTGCCACAAGCTTTATAATATAGCTACTCTGGCAAATGGAATTTAGTCTAAGATTACTGAATTGATTGAATTGATTTTGACCATATGCCTTAGAGGCTGCATGTTGCTATGGAAAGGGCACCCACTGACTGTGGAATTAGAGGAGTTGGGATCAAATCCCACCCCTGTTCTGCCTTCAAGAAAATATTGGGCAAGTCACTTTGACTCCAGGGCCTCAGTTTCCTCATTGGCAAAATGAAAGAATTAGACTAGACTGCCTATTATGTTCCACTTTGACCCACAGTCATCCAGTGAGATAAATTTGGTGGCAGGATCAAGGCTAGAAAAAGTGTAGTTTTCACCAGGTTACTACTTATAGCCTCATTTTTCTATGAGGCAACACTCTTCATTACAAATCTTCATGTGGATGCTGGATGCTGGATGATGACTTGTAGGGGATTGTTGAAGAGGGGATCCCACTAAATCATGGATTTTTTTTCATATGTAAAATGGAAATAATAATAGCACTTACCTCCCAGGGATCATTGAAAAGATCAAATGAGATGATTTTTGTATTTAGCTTAGCACATTGCCTGGCACATAGTAGGTGCTATATAAAAGCTAGTGATGATGATGGTGGTGGTGGTGATGGTGGTGGTGGTGGTGGCTCTTGTTCAGGTATGGGTTAAATAAATGCCTCTGAGGTCATTTGTTGTACTCTGAGATCCTCTGTTCCATCAAGAGCCCTGGGTTTTCTGGGATTTTTCTAAATTGGGATTTCTGCTCTTTTCCATCACAGTGGCAAGGGCCAGGTTGGGGCAATGGGTGGGGGTTGGAGTTTTGGAAGAAACCAAAGAATGTTAGGAGATTGAGACATGAGTGAAAGAATGGAAAAATGTGGAAAGGACCTCAGAACTCATTTATTCTAACTCATCTCAAAAGGAATCTCTACCCATTTTGCCCTCCACCTCAACTCACCTGTGGTGTGAATTTATATGGTGCTTTAACATTTGCAAAGCACTTAGTATACGTTGCTCATTCCATTCATGATGATGGTCATCCAGCCTCAAATTGAAAACCTCTACAGATAAAAATTCACTACCTCCCCAATTAGCCCATCCCACTCTTTAGCTGTTTGAAAATTTTATCTCAGGAGAAATGTGCCCTGAAGCATCTTGCAGCTGTCACCATCCTGCCCTCTGGGACTATGTAAAGCAAGTCTAACCTTGTTGATACTCACTCTTATATCATTATTCAAGGGTTACAAAACACTTTCCTTACCACAACCCTGTGAAGTTGGTATGGCAAAGAGTATTTTTCCATTAAAAAAAAAGACTCAGTAATTTGTGAAAGGTGTAGAGCAGAGAAAAGGATTGAACCCAGGGCTCTTGATGCCAAGTCACGTTCTTTGTCTCATTCTATGCTACCTTTCCTTTGTGATGTTAGACCTTAAAATAATTGGAAACAACTTCCCTCAGTGATCTTCTCACATAGAATATCCCTCCACTAGGCCTACTCCTTTTCCTGTTGGTAAGTTCCTCCTAGGGCCTCTGTTTTGAAGAGAATCCCAGGCAGGTTAACATTCATTTTCCTCTTATCTCTTCTCCTGACTTCCCCAATTTCAAAACCATGCTCAGGGAGCTTTCATTTCTTTCCTTCCCTTGCTCACTTTTCTGTTTTTCCCTCCCCTCCATTAGAATATAAGCTGTTTGAAGATAAGGACTGACTTTTTTTTTGCTTGTATGTGTATTTCCAGTACACAGTCCCAACTATGGCCCAGATGTAGTAAATGCTGAAATAAATTCTTGTGGTCTTGCCCTGCCTTGCTATCTTATCCCTTCAAGCCTTGTCTTTCCTGGACTGTTCCTTGCTATTCTCCTCTCCTCCCCCCTGCCATTTTCTACTAGTTTGTGTGAGCTGTTCACATTAATAAATGTCAGCTGTTGTTATTATTAGTAAATTAGTAAGTGTATTTCTGAGTCTTGGGTTAGAATAATATTATACTGGTGCCATAGTGCAAGAAAATTGAGGATGAATTCAGATCTCATCAATCCTAGATTATCTGGGACAAATTTTGTATACTTGTCTGTCATCCCTCAACTTCCCTGAACTCTCCAGTTCAAATAATTTTTATATTAAGTGCTAGACTCTACAGATAGAAAAGTTCAAAGGATATAGGCCCTAGCTCCAAGCAGCTTACATTCCACTAACTACTCCCAGGCTCATCTCTCCTATCCTGGTCCTCTTGTTTCTCACCTAATCTCTTGAACTCTGGCCTATGGTCACCATCATTTCAATTTTGCACTTTTTAAAAACTGTCTTGTGTTCTGAAATTTAATTTATTGTGGCAGATTTTAGAAAGGCTAATGATCTGAATGTTAGTACATGGAAGAAAATTTTTACTTCAGTTAGAAAGGGTCCTCTTCCTCTGACATTAGAAGAGAAGGAAAAGATGGGTAAAGAGAGGCACAGGGTTTTTAAGTGTGGAATAAAGCACATGAAAGAGTTCCCAATGAATGGGCTTAATTTTCTCAGTAAAAGTAAGAGGTAAGGTTATATGGAAACAGGTTGGTATAGAGGAGGTATCAGAGGCTTGGAGAAAGAAGAAAAGTTTGGAACATCTACTGAAGGAAGTGGGGTAGAATCCAGGTAGAATAAAAGGCTTGCTCTGTGGCTGTGAGATAATAATTTGTCACCAGTATAATGGTCAAATTTGTATGACTTAGTCTATAACATTCAGCAGTACAGGAGTACAAGAAGGGAAGATTGAGGGTGTGAGTAGTCCAGGGTTAATGGCTTGCAGGGAATGAAATACAATCCGACAAGAGGGCAAGAAGTTTAAGGTTGGAGGACAGTTTATAGTGGAATTCATCATCTATATAAGATTATCTGAAGAGAAGAAAGTAAAGCCAGAACCAAGGTGATAATATACTGGGTAAATAAGGGAGGAATATATGGCTGGAGGTCAAGGATAACGTGAAAGATAGGTTGAGGAGGAATTAGATACATCGAGATCTGAATTGGTAGAATATGACTACAAATGGAAATTTAGGAGTTTTGTGATCATGGTGATAGCACAGTTATAAGGAGAGATTTAAGGTATCAGTGTTTCCATGAGGAGGTGAGGTAGAATGAAGATGGAAGTTATAGAAGTTGCGGTCCATTAATTGGAAGATTTGTGTACAGTTGAATAAAAATAAGGGGGTTGTGGAAGAATAAGGAAAGAAGATAAGAGAATTGCAAAAAACTGTTTATAGAATTAAAATCATAGTGATTACATTACTTTCAAAATAAACATACAAAATGTAAGTTATAACAGATCAGTGGTCAAGTCTGCCAACAGGTCTTAACAAGCAAGTGTTGGCAGGCAAGTGTGTTGCACATTGTCAGGAGTCCAGCGTGCATTGGCAGGAATGTGTGCTTGTAATGACTTATTTCCAATACAGTACTATGTGGTTATATGACACAATAATGCATCATCAAATTTCAGTTCAGGAAAACCCCCCACAAATTTATGATAAATTGTTAAATTTAAGATGTGTATTTTTTTAAAATTACGTACTTTTGAAATGATGCAAATTTCAAAAAATTGTTAATGGGTTAAAGAAAGTCAATTCCCAGGGAGGTACTGAGTAACTTTTTTTAAAAGGAGCCAGTAGGCCAAATAAATTTGGGAACCTCTGCTCTTGAAGAAGTATTGGGCAAATCACTATCTCTCAGTGATCAAGGCAACTCTCTCAGAATGTTATAGAGAAAGTACTGGCCTACATTAGTAGAGGGAGTTTTCCTCACCTGGGAAGTTTTCTGTATAAATGATATCAGAGGTCCAATCCTTATGTTTATACCCTAGAATACTTGTTACTTATATTTCTGTGGTTTGCAGTGTATGCATCTATAAAGGAAAAGGACAGATGGACTACACAAACTGGGATCAGACAAAGACTTTAGCTTAAAATGGTCAAGGTCTCCAACTACATCTTGGACCCTGTCCAGTCATCCTGATCCATATCTCATCACTGGATCCAAAGGGCTCTGGAGGAGAGAGTGAGGCTGATGACTTTGCCCAGCTCTGCCTCACTTAAATCCAATTCACTTGCAAGTCAAGATATCACCTTCCTGAGGTCATTGGTCCTCTTCAAGAATGAAGGCTAAACAATAACAGATAACCTTGGAGACTCCTTGACTTTGTGGATAGAGTGCTGCATTTAGAATCAGTAAGACCTTGGTTTCAATCTCACTTGTGACACTAGGTTCAAGATCATGGGCAAGTCACTTTATTTTGTTGAATCTCAGTTTCTGAATTTATAAATGGAACAATGATACCTGTTGCATCTATTTTCAAGGGTTGTTATAGGGCACAAATAAAATGATACATGAAAAGTGCTTTATGATGATGTCAGTTATTATTAATCTACCTCCATATCCTATGATCTCTAACTCCCTTGAAGATAGCCTTTGGTTTTATGATTGTGTATGATGATGAGTCCTTTTAGTAAAAGGGCAGCATGCCCACAGGGGGACAAATTGCAGTAGCTTAGGCCTATGATATAGGATTCCAACCCTTCTGGAATTACAAAGATGACTTGACCATGTCTTATTTCCTGCCAGAGCAGCCTTTTTCTCTTTACCACCTATGCTCAAGGGAATGCTAAAAAGCAGTGGGGGGAGCTTGGGAAGTGAGTGGGAAGACAGAAATAAAACTGGGAAGTAAGGATAGCAGCAATCCTGAAGAGTCTCTAGCTCAACCCCATCTCAGATGGTGTTTTAGAAAATGCTTGAATTTTTTTTGTCTTTTCCTGAAAAAATATTAGGGCCAATTTCTGAGCCATTAATACTGCCTCTTTCTCCTCCCATCAAAAGAACACCACTCTGAAGGACAGGGAGAGGTGGGGTGGGCTAAAGAAGAAATTGCTCAACATAAATGAGAGACAGAACATCTAAAAAGGATGAAAAACACTAAATGCTTATTTTATTTCACTCAACTGTGGAGGCTGCTGTGGTTTTATTTAAGAAAATTGTCTGTTCTGTTTATTCAACTTGTTTTCATGTTGAAATAATATGCAGCTTGAAGGTTCTCTCTCTAATGCTGGTGAATCCACTTGGGGAGAGCACATTTCTATTGATTTGTGTGTCAACGATTCGAATGGGGGTATTTATACCGGCTGAGCACCTAATAAAAATTTAAATTATTGTTAAAAAACCAACACCAGAGAAAAGGAAGGGGAGAAAATCAAGGAATATTTATCAAAGTCAAGAATTGTTTTTACCAACCCATTAACAACTCAAAGTCACAGGAAGGAGGCCAGGATTCCTACTGGCCTTAGGCAAAAGTGGTATGGGCTCCCTCCCACCTATTTTCCTCTCTTCCCTATTCTTCCTAATGGAATCCTCCCAATATCACCTCTAGGTTTCCAGCTGCCCACAGGCTGCTAACCAGCATTTTCCCCCTTCCTACCCTTCTAGGCCTTTTCTCTGTTGACAAGCTCACTAGCCTTTAATATTCCCTCTTCCCTCTATCTAAAACTTACTCTCAGTCAGTTAGATTCCTTGGAAATGATCCAATTCTCTAGAAGGTGTTAATGACCTCAAGTACTTCATATGTTAAGCCTCTGGAAGTATTTGCATTTTAATCCAAAGGAATGAAACTCTAAGGCTGTTGAAATCTGTTTCTGTGAGTTTTGGGTAATCTACTTGGAAGACTGTGGGAGACATTCTGTTTTGTGTGTGTGGGAGGAGGTTTTTCCAAGGGCCCTCCACCAAGACCTCCTTTGGAGGGTATTCATTTGGATGCTTTGGGGCATCAGAAGCAGAATGGGATTCCCACCACAATCTCACACACAATTCCAAAGACTCAGTTATCACCCTAGCATTTGGGGGCACTGTTTATGCCTAATATATTATTGCTTTATAGCATCCTTAGGACCATCATGGAAAGACTCTTAAGTTCTGAATGTCAGAAAGGGATTGTAAGAGACAGCACTGAGTTACTAGATAAAGCATTGGAAGATCTGGGTTCAAATTCCTACTCAGACATTTACTAGCTATATGAAAAGGATCAAAGAAGGGATAGGATCCTTTGTAGGAGTAGATGGGAAAATGACAATGGATGAGTTCAGTTTCTTTTTTCTCTGTGATGGAAAATAGTCTATTTACAGGAAAGGGCAGAATAATTATGACTGATGGGATATCCAAAATAAATGGGGAGATAGTAAGAGCTACCCTTGATGGGTTCAAGTCATCCAGTGGAGATAAATGATACTACAGGCTACTGAAAGAATGAATATTATTCCTGAGCACATTAGTGATTTTTGAAATCAACTAGTTAGTGAAGTAGAGCTCCTGACTTGGAGTTAAGAAGACTTGAGTTCAAGTCTAGCCTCAGGCACTTACTAGCTATATAGTTCAGGGCAAGTTACTTAACCTGTCTCCTCAGATTCCTCATCTGCAAAATGGAAATAATAATATAATTTACCTTCCAGGGTTGTTAGGATTAAGTGAGCTACTTGTAAAGTCTTCCAGGTCTGGAACTTTCCAATGCTCCACCTACTCTGTGTGTGTGTATAGATACATACATACACATGTATATGTATACATGTATATGTATGCATATTACATACATGCATATGTGTGTATATATATGTATATGTGTGTGTACGAGAAAAACATCTCAACAAGCCTCTCAAGCTCTTTTTCTGCACAAATGAAGTTACGTAGACTAGATAGTAGCAAAGTAGATTTGGAACTGGTTGAATATCTAGACCCAGTGAATTTATAGTTTTGCATTATAACCCATTAGCAAATAAAGTCCTTGATGGCATGGACATTTTTTTGCTCTTTTTATCCCCAGATCTTTGCACAATGTGTGGAACATAGTAAGCATTTAACAAATGGTGGTTAATATCAATTTGAAAGGAGGTTTGTAGGGGAATGCTCCCCCCTCCATTTGTCATTGGACCAGTGATATTTAATATTTTCTTATCAATGACTTAGATGAAGGAATAAATGCCATGCTTATCAGATTTGCAGATGTCACCATGTTAGGAAGGACAAGTTAAGCACTGGATAACCAGATACATGATCCAAAAAGATCTCAAGAGACTAGAACATAGGGCTAAATCCACTAAGATGAAATTTAATAGAGAACAATGTAAAGTCTTTAACTTAGACTAAAAAATGTCAGCTTTATAAGTATAAGATGGGAGGACATGACTGGATAGCAATTCATAAAAAAAAAAAGATTTGGAAGTTTTAGTAGAATACAGGTATCATATGAGTCAACATTATGATATGGTAGTCAAGAGAGTTAAGGCAATCTTAAAAGACACGTGGTCTGTCCAGTGAGAGTTGTTCCCCTGGCCACCCTGTTCTTCATTTTCTAGATTTCAGAATATTCCTTGACTGCTGCCTCTTCCCTCAGGACCTCCTTGCCTTGGCACATCCTGCTACCCCTATGGATTCTTCCATTTGTCACATGCTCCTTCACTTCTCCAATTGGTGGATTCCTCTTGGAGCCTCATTTTGTGAAGTGGCCTAGGCTGGCCAACTTTTATTCCCCTCCAAGCCTTGTTTCTGACTTTCTGGACTTCAAAATCATGTTCCCACAGGTTACTTTCAAACCTCCTACAGCTTTTCAGTTCCCATTTGTGTAGTCTTCTCCTATTATAAGTTCCTAGAGGACAGGGACTGTTTTTCCTCTTGTATTTTTATCCCCAGAACTGAGCATACTGCCTGGAACTTAGTGTTGTTGTGGGGGGGCGGGGGTTGTGGGGGAGGGCCAGTTTCTGGGCAATGGTACAGGAGGGGTTTGCTCTTTCCTTCTTTGAATCATTTTATAGATGAAGAAACAGGCAAACAGGGTTGTAACTTGCTCAGGGTCACACATCTAGGAAGTGTCTGAGACCAGATTTGAACTGAGGAAGATGAATCTTCCTGACTTCAGGTCTGCTATTAATAAATCAGCTTCTTTTTTCCTCCCTCCCAGTCTCTCTTCCTTCCTTCCTGCCTTCCTTTCTATGATTTGCCTTAGGAGATAGTGGGTTCCCACTTAACTGTTGGGAAGATCATAGATAGGAATTCTTTTTTTGGGGAGAAGTTGACCTCTGAAGTCTCTTCCAACTCAGAGTTTCTGTGGTTATGTGAGTTTCAAAATTTAAATCCTGATTTCCCAACTTTCAACTCCAAATGGTAAAATCACCCATGGCCGCATTTCTAACCATTTACAAAACACCAAGGAGCAATAATATCTGTAAAATAAGGAGATCAGATTAGATGATTACCTAAGGGCTCTTGGGTTTTACCATCACCCCTGTTTCTGTTCTTTTATACATTTTAAGCCTTTACAATCACACTACAACTCAACTTTTTTTAAATGAGTTTCACCAAATTAGAGTATGAGCAACTTAAGAGTCTTCTCTTTCCTAATTTTGTCTATCGTATTTACCCCAATTATTGACATGGGTAAGCACTTTAAAATGTTTTTCATTTATTGAGCCATGTGATTCATTCACTATCTTTAGGATCACATCCTCCTCTAAATTTCCATAATCTTATGTTTTCCATTGGCCCAGTCCTTCAAGATTTCCACCAAATAACAGTGGTGTTTTTCATTTCCTAACCTACCGAGGAGGAATTCCATTAGGTATTTATCTTGTTTCATCTATTTTTACTCCTTTTCCCTTTAACTGATTAGTCTTTTATGTTTGTTTTTTGTTTTGTTTTTGTTTATTTGCATACCAGTGGTGCATGGGATAAAACTCCCTTCATCTTTTCCATCTCTCATCCCCATCTTCATCCCCCTCTTCTTTCTGATATGTGAAATGAGTACTGGAATCCCTTGGTAATGACCTCCAAATTCTAAGCCCTCTGTCTTTATTAGATTTCCTCATCTTCTGGTACTTTAGATGCCTCTCCAACATATTCTTAATCTCAGTTCTCTCAGCCTAAACTAATTTGCATGGCAGTTCCAGAATATGCAATACACAACCATTGTATTTCCAGAGGTACATGACTGGATAGTCTTATCCTTCACTACATCTAACAAGGAGGAAGCATGGAGAGAGGAACTATGGGAATCCTGTGTTTGACTATCTATCTGTGGCTGTTGTTTTAAGCTTATTTAGCTTGAGACTGTAGATGGCAAAAAAGATATTCAAGTCCAGATAAATTTTAGTGCCCATCTTCAGATGGGTCAAGAGGGAGCATTATATCATCACTTGGGGCATGATATACATGTATAAAACTGGTACAACATGTCTATCACTTACTTGCCAGGACTTGAAAGCTATAAGCAGGGCGATTGGAAGAACCAAGCAGGAAAAGATTACATATAAGTCTGTTGCAGCACACTAAATAAGGGAAGCAATTCAGAGGGGGTAGAGTTGAAAAATCACTACTATCCAGTTGGCAGATGTAAGTATCTTTCTCCAGTATGTGGTTAATGTTCCATTCATGGCCCAAAGAAATAAACCTTGTCGCTGACAGCATCCCAGACTAAATTTCAGTGGGAAAAGCATACCTCAAGGATTTGACTCACAAAGGGCTCTTGGAAGCTCCATGAGTTTAGAGACTGCAATTTAACTATATATTGTATACCCTACTCTCACCCTAGTGTAGCACAGGGATCTATGCACAGTAAGGGCTTAACACATATGGGTTTAGTTATATATAGGTTTAGTGTTGGTGAGAGGTGCAATGGTTCGAAACCTGGCCCATGTTCTAGTTTCCTTTGGGACACATATTAGCAGTGTTACTACAAAACATATGCTTGCTAAAATGACTGTTTTGTGGAGAATTCACACAGGACAAGCATTCACATGTGGTCAGAAGAAGCAATACAAGGATACCCCCAAAGTCTCACTTAAGAACTTTGGAATTGATTGTATGACATGGGAGACACTGGCACAGGGTAGCTCAACATGGTATGCCCACATCTGAAAAGGTGCTAGGCTGCTCTGTGAGCAAAGCAGAATGAAACAGCTCAAAGGAAACGTAGGATGCACAAATTTAGCATATCCACCCCAAATGTTCACATAGACTGTTTGTATCCAACCTGTGGTAGAGCATTCTGAGCTTGTATTGGTGTGATCAGTCGCAGTTGGACACACTGTAACCTGACTCTAGCACAGTGATATCATTCTCTTTGAGAACGAAGGACAATAACCATTTAACCAACCGGCTGTGTGACCCAAGGAAATATATAATCTCTCAGTGCTATAGGCCACCCTTTTAGGCTATTATAAATTGCAGAGAAGGTGCTTCCCTTCTTTCTTCCTTTCCCCATCTAAAGTAGATAGATAAGTAAACAAATGGACAGATAGTAGATAGAATATTTATTAGATGCTTCCTACATGCTAGACTGTGCTGAGTGCCAGGGATACAAATACCAGGTGAAAAAAAGAAAGGATAAAAAAGGATGGTCCTCTACCCTCAAAGAGTTGGGGAAAGATAAAGGGTAATTTGGAACATAAGAAGAGTCAGGGAGTAAGGCTGATGGTGAGAAGGTAGAAAAGTCTGGAGAAAGAGGAGTGGAGTGAAGAATGAAGTGAACATGGTGTGAGGGGCTCTTCAAATGGTAGTTTTGGCCAGGAACTCATGAATCAGGAAAGAAGGCCTCAGGGTTGAAGCATTCATTGGAAGAGAGGAATCTTCCTGATACCAGATATTATCATATCAATGAAAATGTATTTTTATGTGCCTTTCTTAACATTTGCTGAGAGATCCTGAAAAAACATAAATTATTCAAGGTACTAAATGGATAGAGGGAGAAAGGGGAAAGAACAGGACATACTGAGGAGACAGATCTCAAAACATAGGTGAGATGACAACTTGTAAAGGATGTGGGAGAGAGGATTCTTGCTGAGAATGTAGGTTGGACGAGTTTCTGAGATTCCTTCTGACTCAGATCTTGTGACATTCACAGTCACTGATTGAGCTCATGAGGGAGGTGGGGGACTGGGGAGTGGGACAGAAAAATGATACCCAGAAGTAGAAAAAAAGTCAGAAATTCAGCTTTCCATTTGAACAGGTGACTAGAGAACACCAGGTGGGAATATCAATAGCACAGATGCATTGAAACCTCTGAGTGGGTAAAATCCCATGGCATACAAAATTGCTTACACCTGTAGTAGCAAGCAAGCAGTTTGTGATTGAGGTTAAAAATAAATCCCAGAGCTCAGTCTTATAGATATCTCTATAATTTGTTGTTTTTTTTTTTAAAGAGGAGGGGAAACTCACGCAGATGCTGGCAGAGAAAGAGGGACATCACTGTGGGAAGTGGGGCACAATAAGAGCCTTGGAGCTAGGCAGCAGTGAAATAGAAGCAAAAGGATTGACGAGTGTACAGAGCTGGAGGATAACTGAATTGTGAATGAACTGCCCTGATTTGGTGAATCCTGACCTGAATGAATAAGTCATCAACTATTTGTTGAGCACCCACTGTAACTAGGCGGTTCAAGGGATTATTCTCTTGGACTTTGAGTCAAGAAGACCTTCAGTTCAAATCCTGATTTATTCACTAGTTATGTAACCCTGGATAAATCATGCAACCTCCTTTAGGTTCAGGCATCTCACCTCTGAAATGGAGACATTGGTAGCATCTGCCATTGGTAGCTATCTAACATGACTGTTGTGATGATATCATGAAATAATGTGGGCAACATGCTTTGTGATACTTAAAGCACCATATACAGATTTTGTTGTTAAGCCAATTTCAGTCATGTCCAACTCTTCATGACCTCATTTGGAGTTTTCTTGGCTTAGATATTGGAGGGATTTGCCATTTCCTTCTCCAGCTCATTTTACAGCTGAGGAAATTGAAGCAGACAGGGTTAAATGACTTGTCCAGGATCACACAATTATGTCTGAGGCTAGATTTGAAGTTACCAAGAAGAGTCTTCCTGACTCCATGTCCAGTACTCTATCCACCGTACTGTCTATGATCCATCAGTAGATGTTAGCTACAATAATTATTATATTTATTTAGATACTATATAATATTATTATAACATATAGCATTGATACAACACATAAATAATATATTATGATGACATTTAATAATATAATTTAAATGATTATTACTATTATTATCAAGCTCTAGGGCAGCTAGATGGTACAGTGGATGGAATGCTGGGCCTGAAGTCAGGAAGACTCATCCTCCTGAGTTCAAATCCTTTAGAAAGTCCTTTATGATTTCTCTTTCCTGTTTCCCTTTTCATGCTTCTCTTGATTCCTGTGTTTGAAAGTCAAATTTTCTATTCAGTTCTGGTCTTTTCATCAAGAATGTTTGAAAGTCCTCTATTTCATTGAATGACCATTTTCCCCCTGAAGTATTCTACTCAGTTTTGTTGGGTAGGTGATTCTTGGTTTTAATCCCAGTTCCTTTGACTTCTGGAATATCATATTCCAAGCCTTTTGATCCTTTAATATAGAAGTTGCCAGATCCTGTGTCATCCTGATTGTATTTCCACAATACTCAAATTGTTTCTTTCTAGCTGCTTGCAATATTTTCTCCTTAACTCTGGATTCTGGCTACAATATTCCTAGGAGTTTCTCTTTTCGGGTCTCTTTCAGGAGGTGATAGGTAGATTCTTTCAATATTTATTTTGTCCTCTGGTTCTAGAATATTAGGGCAGTTTTCTTTGATAATTTCATGAAAGATGATGTCTAGGCTGTTTTTTTGATCATGGCTTTTAGGTAGTCCCATAATTTTTAAATGGTCTCTCCTGGCTCTATTTTCCAGGTCAGTTGTTTTTCCAATGAGATATTTCACATTATCTTCCATTTTTTCATTCTTTTGGTTTTGTTTTTGATTTCTTGGTTTCTCATAAAGTCATTACCTTTCATTTGCTCCATTCTCATTTGTAAAGAACTATTTTCTTCAGTGAACTTTTGAACCTCCTTTTCCATTTCAGTAATTCTGCTTTTTAAAGCATTCTTCTCCCTATTGGTTTTTTGGACCTCTTTTGCCAATTGTGTTAGCTTATTTTTAAAGATGTTCTTTTCTTCAGCATTTTTTGGGGTCTTCTTTAGCAAGCTCTTGACTCGCTTTTCAAACTCTTCCATGACCTGAGACCATTGCGTATTTATTTTGGAGGTACTGGATGCAGAAGCCTTGACTTCCTCTGACAGTATGCATTGTTCTTCCTTCTCTGAAAGGATGGAAGAAAATACCTATTCACCAAGAAAGTAACCTTCTATAGTCTTATTTTTCCCCTTTTTGGGCATTTCCCCAGCCAGTTATTTGGCTTTTGAGTCCTTTGTCAAGAGAAGGGTATACCCTGGGGACCTGTAAGTTCTCAGTTCCTCCAAGGTGGCACACTCAAGTTCCTCTCCTGGACTGCACTCTGGTCTGGGAGCAACTGAAAACTTTTCTGCCCAGAATCTGAGAGTAGTAGAATTCCCACTCCACAACTTCCTCCAGCTCTGCCATGCCCCAGGATCATGCTAAGGGCTGAGGTTCAGATCAGCTGCTCAATTCCCCCAGGGGCTTTAGGTGTAGGCCTCCAAAAATGGATGCTGCCACTGCTGCCACCCCCACTGCTGCTTCCTCTGCTGCCACCTGACTCCAGGGCTGGGGGAGGACCCCACTCCCCTCTTGCCTTTTGAAAAAGCCCTCTCCTTGAACTTTGAAGCTGTTTTTGGTGTTTGTAGGTTGAGGGACCTGAGAACCACCACTGATGCTAGGGATTTTGCCCCCAAGGCCTATTATGATCCTGTTCCTCCTGGTACCACATGGCCAAGGCTGGGCTGCACTCCACCCTGCGTTTGGTGAGATAGACCTTTCCTGTTGGCCTTCCAGGTTACCTTGAGCTGGAAATTTCTTTTACTCTGTCATTCTGTGGCTTCTGCTGCTCTAGAATTTGTTGAGAGTCATTTATTATGGGTATTTTGTGGGTTGTGGGGGAAGAGGTAGAGTATGTGTGTCTTTCTACTCTGCCATCTTGGCTCCACCCCACTGAGTTCAAATCCAGCCTCAAACTTACTAGCTCTGTGACTGTGGACAAGTCACTTAACCCTACTTGCCTCAGTTTTTCTTATCAGTAAAAGGAGATGGAGAAGGAAATGGCACATCGCTCCAGTGTCTCCTCCAAGAAAATCTCTAATGAGGTCATGAAGAATTGGACACAACTGAGATGACCAGATAACAAACCAAACTCTGTGTGAGTTACCGAAAACAAACAAACAAAAAACTGTGAGCCATAGTCCTTTCCCTTCAATAGCTCATTGTCACAGAGTCATAGACTTAGATCTGGACAGGACCTTAGAAGTCATCTAATTCAGCCTTTTCATTTTACAGATGAGGTAGATGAGGATGAGAGAGCTAAAGTTCAAGGTCAATCAAGTAGTAAGTGTCAGGGCCAGAACTTGAGTTCGGTCCTTTTAAATTTAAGTCTATCTTTCTTCTAGGCAATAAAT
Organism: Bettongia penicillata ogilbyi; assembly: GCA_023548195.1. NCBI lineage: Eukaryota > Metazoa > Chordata > Mammalia > Diprotodontia > Potoroidae > Bettongia > Bettongia penicillata. The sequence continues at coordinate 2,850,363 of JAJHZJ010000663.1, read as the reverse complement.
TTGAACTTAGTATCTCTGGGCTTCACTTTTCTCATCTGTTAAACGAGCTCAGTACTCTGCTTTTTGAAGTATCTCTCAGTTTTAAAAACCTGTAACCTGATGATCCTAAATCCAAACTGCATGAATACTATAAAGTATTAATACTGTGAAGTTTGTTGGAGCAAGAGATCTTTGGTATAGTTCTTAAGTTCAAAGGATTTAAGGAAGGAGGGGACCTTAGGCAACATCTACTGAAATCCTTCATTTATAGATAAGAAAACTAAAATCTTGGTGTGGGGCCAGGTCAGGGATAGCTTCTTTGAAGAAACAGGGTTTGATTTGAGCCTTAAAGAATTGGTGAAGGATGACTGGGTGGTGATGGTGGTGGTGGTGATGGTAGAGATGATGATGATGGTGATTTTACCAAACATGATTAAACTGTACTAAGAAAAAAAAGAGCAAAAGCCCAATGAGCAATGACAATAACCATATTTGGTAAACAATTTAAACCAGATTTGGAACTGTATGTTCTACAAAATTATCCAAAAGGAATGAAATTGGTATATTTAAACATTTGTCAAATGCAGCCCAAATTCTATTCACTTCCAGACCTAGATGGAGGCAGCCTTCTGAATGTCCATCCTTTGTCTCCTTTTCACTCAGCAGGAAAGCTTCACAATGAAGACTGGGTGGATGGAGGAGTCCTATTACTTTTACCCTCTTTATTCTGTGTAAGGAGATTACTTTGATGTGACTGATTCCTAGGACCATAGATTTCAGAGCTAGAAGCAATCATTTTATAGATAAGAGGACTGAGACCCAGGGAGGGCAAGTAAGTTATCCAAGGTCACACGTTGCCCAAGGTCACACAGGTAGATTCAAATTCAGGCTATCTAATCCAGAATACTTCTCTTGTAGCACACCTCATGATTAAACTAGTGGGGGCCAGCTGCCAAAGCAATAATTTCAAAAACTCCAGAAAGAGAGTGGGTTGGGATACAAAAAACAATCAGGCCACAGACAAATTTTAGTTTGTGCCTGATATTCTACAAGTAAAGATTTATCCCTTTGGTAGCAGTTAAAATGAGAATGCTCTAGAAGAAAAGCCCACTGGGCCTTATCAACCATGCATGCCATAGTAGAAATGAATTTATTAGATTCTTTTTGGAGAGCATATTTTGACAGGGTGTTGAAAAAAGGAAAGAGGGAAAGGACACAGAAGAGAAGCTAGAAAATAAGAAAGAAATACTGCTGGTTTTATGATTTTACCTACAACCTATAATCTACTGTTGGCTCTGTGCCTCCAGCCATAGACTTTCTCATGAGTGCCCAGTCAAAGCCTGTGGTCTCTCTCAGAGCTTGACACTCCAGGTGAGCAGGTAGACATGAAAATTAGTATGGAGTAGTGGAGAATGTGCTGGATGTGAAGTTAGAACTACCTGGGTTTAAGTCCCACCTTAGACACTCAACCTTTCTGTGCCTCAGTTTCCTCATCTGTAAAATAAGAAATAATAGTGCTTACCTCACATGGGAGTTTCAAGGGATCAGATGAAATGGTGTATATGGAGTGCTTTTCAAACCTTAAAATGTTATAGAATTGGGATTTTTACTAGATGGCACAGTTACCGTGTGTCCTGAGCATCCATGAGAGGGGGCTGATGGAGACCTGAGACCTTACCATCGTTTTTTTTTTCCTAAACTAGATTTCTAGTGCCTACAGGACATATGATCCTAGTCTTCTGCTGACAAGAAACAAAAGGTACCTCCCTTTAGGAGCATGGCATGTTTGTGCTGCACGTACTTAGACATGTACTTGTGGCCTCTCCCATTAGTATGCAAGCTCTTTGGGAGGAGGGATTGTTTTCCTTCTTTATCCTAGGATCCCCAGTGTCTGGAACTTAATAAATGCTTGTCGATTGATTGATCCCTAGATGAAGGGACTCATAGAGGAAAGGCCGAGAGAAAAGAGAGCTATATAGTGTGCTATCTATTAGTGGGGCAGTTGAGCAGTGAAGTGATAGTGTTCCAGGATTCTGGAAATTGACTGGTGTAAGGACTTAGAAGACCCAGGTGGAGAGAAGAGGGCAATCCTGGACCTAGTCCTGATGATTATGTGACCCAGAGCCTACAAACATTCCTGGACCTCTGCTTCCTGTGTAAAATGAATGAGTTGGGCTTCTATCCTATAAACCTCTTCACTGACTATCCCCTGGGTCCTTTCTCTCTAGATTTGTGGACCTGAAGAAAAAGGAGAATTTAAGCGTGTGTGTGTGTGTGTGAGAGAGAGAGAGAGAGAGAGAGAGAGAGGCAGACAGACAGAGACAGAGAGACAGACAGAGACAGAGAAACTGAGACAGAGAGAAATGGAGACAGAGAGAGACAAAGATAGACACAGACAGACAGAGAGACAGACACACACACACAGCAATGAGAACCAGAGTAGGAAAGTAAAGTCACAGCAGATTCCAAGAATATAGCTTGGCTTCCCTGGATATAACATGAGAGGCCAGCCAGGGTGACCTGAGAGGAGGGCTGGGACAAATGTCAATGAATAAGAAAAAGTAGAAATATGCAGGGAATCCCAGACCTATGGTAGTGACCAACTGGTGAGGAACATGAGATGCTCTGAAACTGAAAATCCCTTTCCTTTTCATTCTACAGCCAAAGTTTGTTAGGGGTGGGATCATAGCTTTAGTTTATACACGCTAACGGAAAAAAAAAATATGTCAGAACCAGAACAAGTCTTGGCACATCCCTCCTGACCTCACAGATCAACTCAACTTGTCAGGTTTAGCAGGAAGTCGCTATGGTAACAGGTGACAGAAGACCTGGATTCTGTTCCTCTTGCCTCCCAGGGGTGTGGGGCTTTGTGTCTGGCCTTTAGTCTCCCCATCTCTAAAAGGGGATGCTAGTCGTCTCATGCCTGCCTGCCCCCCTTCTTCTCTTGGCTCTTATGAGAATGAATACAGTAACACTTCATCCTACATGAGGATCACATCCTATCTAAGACTTTGCTGGTAAGAATAAGAGGTGAGATTTGAACCCACGTCTTCCTGACTCCAGATCTGGCACTCTATCCATCAAACCAGGCTGCTTGTCTGTTGGAGAGAAGAATAAAACATTGTTCCCTAATTGCTTGGGGCTCCTCAGAGGGAAAATACTGTGTTTGTCATTATAAAGGACTCTTACAATGTAGTGGCTTCTAGAGAGTATTCATCCAGAAACCTAAATGAGCCTTTAAAAGGGACCAATGAACAGAGAAGTGCCAGGTGGTGAAGGCCAGGGCAGCAGTTCAGGGCAGCGAAGTGAAGAAGCAAGAGAATGTGTAGATGTTTCTTGCAATATTTACTTTAAATTGTAATTTCCATTATTTGGGGCCCTGGCTTTTCATCATCCCTATTGTCCGGACAATCATTTTGAGCCTCAGTCTTCTCTCCTGAGAGAGTCTTTATTAACCTATCTTGTATAAAGAAAGGAATATAGTTGACATAAAATAAAAATAGAACTTTAATAGTGTGTGTATATGCATGTGTGAGTGCGCACACGTGCATGCTGAACAGTTCAGAAGTCACTACCCTCTGCCAACAGTGCTGCATTTATCACCTTATTTTCCCTACTCTTGTCCCCAGAGGCTGCTGGGTTTGACAGCACCTCGATTTGAAGATCTGTTGTCATGCAGGTATCCACTAGGAGGCAGCACTGTGACTTCTCCGGGCTAGCTTTATCCCTCCAACTTGTTTGGATGGAGGCATTGGGATGGCTGTACTAATGGTGTTGACTCATTTAAATGGAAAAAGTAAATGGTGTCATTCTCTTGGTCAAATTCAACACAAGGCAGACATAGCTAAGGCTAAAGGGAACAAAAATGATAGGAGCCAACGACTCTCTAGCAAAGCTTGTGCCTGGATCTTGTCTCCTCTTTTGTGAGGTGCTGGAGAGTCTGCTCTCCAGTTGATGGAGTTGGGTGCCCTAATATTCTCCTTGGGGGATCCTTTTAGTTAAGGAGAAAGGTGAGTTAGAGATACTCGCACCATCAAAGCAATCCCTAAATGGAGACTCGCTCAATGTGCATTAGCCAAGGCCAATGTCTAGGGGCTGATGGGGAATCAAGTCATTTTTCATGGGCCTGGCTGTTGGCAACTCAAAAATTGATCAGCCGGGTCAATAGCTACACACTCAGACACGAATCACTGGCTGGCACACAAATAGGCCAGCTGCAGCCCAACTCTCCCACAGCCTGAAATACATTGAGTGAAGGAATGGAGGCCTTTAGAGGGAGATGCTGATGATCAATTTGGGACTGGCCTTGAGCTCTGAGGGCCTAGTACAACCAGAGAGGAATGATTTCAAAGAATTCTGAATTGAGCCCTTAGGGCAGAGGTCAGCACACTGAGGAGACAACGTTTTCCTTATTGGGGTCATCCAAGGGGGAAGCACGTTGGGGGTGGGGTAGAAGGGTAGAAAGGAAAACTCTGGTGGCTAACTCCAAATTCAGGCTCAGCGACTTCTTGCGCAGTGCCTGTCTCTTGGCAGATGCTTAATAAATACTTACTTATTTACTGATTGAAAGAATAATGACTCACTTCATCTCTCAGCCCCATTTTCTTCATCTGCAAAATGGAGACCTACCTCACAGGACTCTTGTGAGCATTTTGTAAACTTCCAAGCTGTAGAAATGTTAGTTATTGTGGTTGTTATCAGGAGAAAGGAAACAAAGGAAGGAAACAGCATTTATTAAGGGCTGACTGTGTGCTAAGCCCTGGAGACATAAAGCAAGCAAAAAGGCCAGTCTCTGTCCTCAGGCAGCTGAGCTGGGCTAGGACGAGCAATACATTCATACACCTGCTGCTGGAGTCCAGAAGGTCACTCTAGGCTCTTCCACAACATGGAGGATCCAGAAGGTGCTAACTCACTGGAGAATGGGCCAGGCCTTACAGTGAAATGTTCCATGTTGAGAAGGCCGCAGGGATGGTAGGACATTTCAAAGTAAGGAGGCCCCAAACACTGAGGGAAGTTCTAGGATTAGACAGGATGGTTTGGAAGTCTAGAAGCCAGGAATGGGGCCAGCAGGGGAATGAAGGCTGACCTGAACCCCTCTATGAAACGGAAATTCCAGGAGGAACTCCCCAGTGAGAGAAAGGGATCAGCCTCACAGTGATATTCCATGTTGAGAAGGCCACAGAACTGTTGGGGCACGCTAGGGCAAGGAGGCTCTAGGAACTGAGCGAATTATTGTTATTGTTGCTGTAACTAAACAATATGCTAGGCACTGAGGGAACACCTCCCCCGCCCCCCAAAAGACAGTCCTTTCCTTCAGTAGCTTACCATTCCAGAATTCTAGAGTCATAGATTTGGATCCGAGAAAGGCTTTAGAAGGAGCACCTGAAGAGGTATCTTTGGCACCCGTACTATCTACCCCACTCATGCCAGAAGAGGGCCTTTTGAATCTTCATATCCCTCTCTCCTCATAGGTAACCAGTTACCAGATCCTATAGATTCCTCCTCTTCAAAATTCAATTCAACAAACATATATGTGTGTGTGTGTATATATACATGCACATATGTATGCATGTATATGGAATATATATATACACATATACATATATGTATGAATGTATGTATATATATATATATACATATATACATAATATCTCAAGTGCCTTAAAGATACAAGGCACTATGCCTCTCTCATAGCTGTCTTCTCACTGCTACCACCCTTTGTGTAAGCTTTTACTACAGCCCCTTACACACTAAAAGCATCTACTAGGTCCTTCCTGTCTCTGTTCTTCCTCCCAGTCCAATTTATTCTTCATACCACTTCCAGGATAACATTTCTTGTTCATATATTTGGTGTGAATCACTCCTGTTTAAAAAGAAATTCAGATCTCCTTATTTCTGAATAAGTTTCAGTCACCTTTGTTTGGCATTCAAGGCCTGTCACAAACTAACTCCATGTTAACTCTCTAGCCTTATCATATATTACTCCCCTTTATGTACTTTGTGCCAACCTGAACCACTCCCCACATTTAACACTACCAGTATCCAATATACTCTCTTATCTCTAGGCCTTTGCTTACCCTGTCCTCTATATTTAGAATTTATTCTTTTTCCTTCTTTACATTACTACTTGACAATCCTTTGAAGCCCAGCTAAAATACAATAACTGTCATGACAGACTGATTTTCGACTAGCTTTCAGCATTTCTTCTTGTTACTTATATAATCTTGGACAAATCACTTAACCTCCTTGGGCCCATGTTTCCTTATCTATAAAATAATAGGGTTAGATCAGTTGATCTTTGGGATCACTTTCAGCTCTTGAACTTAGATCTAAGGTTTGTTTGTGATTTCAGAATGACAGTTTCAGGTTGTGGCATTGACTGCTTGCCTGTATAAACCTCATGATCTTCCCTGGATGTCTAAGATTGCACTGATGAGTAGAGAAGAGCTAGGGGTAGAGGAGAGAAGTGGGTAGCTGCCAGCTAGAAGGATAATTACTCTTAGGGAAAGGGTTGAGCTGATTCCTTCAAGACCATCTGGCCCGAAGAGTGGCGCCACAGAATAATGAAGGTGAAAAGAGTCTATGCCAGTCTTGGCAGGAAATCATCTGGCTTCTATTTATCTGTCGCCAGTCAATGAAGGGGTCAGAAACTTGGAGGTGGGTTGATGGCGATCTAAGGCATGTGAAACAGACTTTAGAGAATAGAAACATTTTACTTTGTAGGCTCTCTCTGTTCTACTAGAATCTAGCATGGCTTGGGAAAGCCTTCAGGGTATTTCATCAGGGTAGACATCACTTCAATGGGAAAAAAAACAAACTTATTGAGACTTTGCTAATGGCAAAACATAAACCATTTCTTCTTCTAGATCCTTTGTCTAAGAAAAGATCTAATGTCGGCTTTGTAGGCAAATCAACCCTCACAGCAAAGAACTTTTTATAAAAAAATTAATTTTAGTTTTTCCACTGAACAAAAATCTATTTCCTCTCCCTCACACCTTCCCAACCCCCAATGAAAAACACTCTTGTAACCAATATGCATAATCAAGCAGAACAAATTCCTGCTTTGAGCATGTCCAAAAAAAACCCAAATTATGTTTCATTACTTATCTTGAGTTCATCTGCTCTCTGTCAGGAAGTGGGGAACATATTTCAGTCTTCTGGAACCATGGTTGATCACTGTATTCAGCAGAGTTCTTAAGTTTTTCAAAGCCATTTTTCAAAGCCCAGTGGATACAGTGCTGGGTCTGTAATCAGAAAGACCTAGTTCAAATCAGGCTTCAGACACTTACTAATTATATGACCTTGGGCAAGTCATTTAACCTCTGCCTGCCTGAGTTTCCTCCACTGTAAAATGGAGACAAGACTAGCACCTACCTCCGACGAACCTTCCTCAATCCTGTCAGGATCGTTGTGAGGATTAAGTGAGATAATGTTTATAAAGTGTCTGGCCCATAGTAGGCACTTAGTAAGTGTCTGTGCCCTTCTTTCCTTTGCAATGTTGCAATTATTTCTAAATTGTCCCTTTGCTTCTACTCACTCTGCTCTGCAACCATCCATACAGGTTTCTCTAAAACTGACCCTTTCAGCATTTTTGGAAATAAAATAGTCATCCATTACTTTCATACACCATCATTTGATTCGCCAATGAATGGGTGTCCTGCTTAGTTTCCAGTTCTTTCATAGCAAAGGAAAGAGTGAGAGAAAACAACCTCCCTTCTCCCTTTCTCCTCCCTTCCTGCTTTCCACAGATCTAGTTCTAGGACATTCACTGAGCTGCCCTGGGGAGAATGGCAGAGAGAGAGAGCCCTGATTCCAGCTGAGGAGGTGGCTGGAGCTGTCCTCTGAACGCCTCTTTCCAGGCTGAATCAGATGCTCTTTGATAACCTGAGCTCCAGGCTCTCCCTAGTCTTTACATATTGCCTGGCATTGGGGCTCTGTGGCTGTTTCAGTTTATTGGCTCTTGAGGCTCTTGGCTCAGGCAGAGTAATTACAGCTGAAGCCCTGATGAATTGGGGGCCAGTAATTAAAGCGCCTATTGATTTTCTACTTAGGAGTTCCCTGTAGCTGGAAACAAAAGTGGGGAGGGAAGAGGCATAAACAATCCTATGAAGGTAATTTCTAAATGGGGGGATTGTTCAATTTACATTAGCTGGGACTGGCAACCATTGAGAATAGAGGGTAAAGGGGGCAATCATATTTCATTGACCCATCTGTCTGGAATTTGAGGATTGATTGGGTCAGCCCGTTAATACAAATCTGGCACATTGTGGCAGCTGGAGAAAGGGGAGAATGAGACCTCTCCCCAAACAGTTAATCTGCAGATATGTTGCACTATGAATCTGTCTCATTCTGCTGCCTCGTTTGGCTTATTTTTAATTATGTATTGAAATGACTGTCTCATCTTTATCATCTTCCTTCTTCAAGCAACAATGAGTTTTCTGTCACCAGGAATTTGGCTTCTGGTATATATAGTCCAGAGCCAATGACCGGAAACTGGGAGGGGGGTGGTGGTGACAGGGAGAATGAAGGGAGAAAGAGAAGGTCAGAGAAGGAGAAGAGCTGAGGAGAGAGAGAGAAGAGCTGGGGAGAAAGGAGGTTCAGACAGAGAGGATGATGGGAAGTCAACCAAGAGCTAAGAAAGAAAAGGGGCAGTCACAGAAAGCCACAGAATAAAGGGAAAGGCAGAGATAGGATCCAGAGAGAAAGGAAGGAAAGGGAGGCAGAGAGAGAAGAAGTGGGGAAAGGGAGCCAAGAGAGAGAAATGGAGAGGAAGAGAGGGGAGAGAAAATAGGAGAACAAGGGAGAGGTGAGTGAATGGTGAAGAAAGTGGGAGAAAGGAAGAGAGAGTGAAAGGAAATAAAAAGAAGGGAGAGGATGTAGAGGAAGAAGAAAGAAAAGATATGGAAGAAAGAGTGGAAAGAGAGAAAAGAGAAAAAAGAGAAAAGAGGGGAAGAAATAAAAAAAGAGAAAAGGGAAAAGAGAGAGAAGAAGAAGAAGCCAGTTATAAAAATTATAGCCTCTTATGTATTCATGTAGCACCTAAGGGTACCATCCCACTTTAGAATGGGTCCCCCAGACAAGGTTATCCTCTGGTTGAAGGTACTCTGTGGGTTCATATCCACTTAGAACCATCAATCATAAACCCCCATTAATGTACTTAAGTAGTCACCAAGAGGACACAATTCATTCAAGACAAAGACATTTAATGAAACAACACGGTAAGAGAAGTGGCCATACAACTTTTCTCCCAACAACATGAGATGTATTATACCACAAATGCATACACACACTGTGAAGGGAAAGAGTTAACACACATGGGAAGGATATGTAGCAAGTGCACACAGGTGGAAAGGTAACAGATATTTCCTACTGTAGATATCATCATCATTCTGCTCTCACCAGCGTGGTCTTCTTCGAGCTCATGGTGAGTGGCATCTGCAGGCACCATAGTCTTTGCTGTCTGGGTAGTTTCTGCCACCTGCTGCTGTTGATATTAACCCAAAGCACCTGGAGAGAAAGATGAAAAAGAGGAAGTCTTTGGGGAAAAGATCAGCGACTTGGTCCCCAATTCATCAGGGCTTCAGCTGTAATTACTCTGCCTTAAATGCAAAACTGTCTCTGCCCTCAAGAACCTTATATTCTAATGAAAGATATGTGTACATACAGAATACATACAAAATGGATGGAAGGTAGGGTTTTTGGTGGGCTGGGGGAGAGATACTAGCAGTTACGAGGATCAGAAAAGGCTTCATTTCAAAGGTGGCACTTGATTTGATATTAGCCCAAAGCACCTGGACAGAAAGATGAAAAAGAGGAAGTCTTTGGGGAAAAGATCAGAGACTTACTTGGCCTGCTTTGATTATCTGAACATCTGCTAGAACTCCTTCCATATTTAAAGCAAATCAGTTAATAATTTCTAAACTTGCCTTAATAATAACCTTATTCTTCAAAAGGCAGAGTAAGCAACAAGGGTAATGCAATTTTGGATCTGATTTCTCAGGAAGGAAATGGTTGATTTTGTAGTGGGAGGCAGGGGGGTTATGTGGATGGAAGTAACTTTTCCATCATATAGTTTATAAGAGAAAATCTAGGGATAGTCTGACATATACCCTAGATCTTGAGGGAACAGATTTCAAAGACTTCAGAGGAAGGACAGGAAGAGCCCATGGACTAAAAATCTTTTAAGGGAAGGAATATTAGGAGGAATTGGAAACTCTTAAGAATGAAATTCTGAAAACACATACACTCATGAGTACGCACCCATGAGCACACACACACACAAGCACACACACATAATTCTTATGAGAATAAAAATAATAATTTAAAAGATCAATGTGGATGCAAAGGGAATTCAGCAACCAACTTAGTTTTAATGTACAATGTAATGTACATATGTAGTGTATAGAAGGAGTGCTACTTGTAGAAAGCATTATTAAAAGGATAGTTTCTGAACATCAAGAAAGGAAGCAACAATCATGGCATCATCATTTCATCATAAACAAATTAAGCTTGTGCGATGGATAAGAGCATCAGACCTGATGTCAGGACTTGAGTTCAAATTAAGCCTTCGACACTTAGTAGTTGTGTGACCCTCAGCAAATCACTTGACCCAGTTTGCCTCAGTTTCCTCATCTGTAAAATGGGATGGTGAAGGAAATGGCAAACCACTTCAGTATCTTTGCCAAGAAAATCCCAAATAGGGTCATGAAGAGTTGGACACAAGTGAAACAACTGAACAAGAAACGTCTCATTTCATTTATTTTTGACCAGAGATACTGAATTGACGAGTGAGGATAAGGTGGAGGTATAGTTTATTTAGATTTTAGCATAATATATCATAAGATATTGCTTCACTATTGTTACAGGAAAATGGAGAAATGTAGTGTATTTAATAGTGATGGATTTGGAATGGGTTGAAGGGATAATCCCAAACAATTATCATTAGTGATTTGATGTCAGCTTAGAAGTTTCCAATGGCATTCTCACAGATCAATACTATTTATCACTTTTATCAATGTTTTAGATAAATTTAGGGATTAAATGCTTATTTACCTTGTCAGTATCACAAAGAAGGGAGTCATGTGCTGGGCACCCTGCTAAGTGATAGGTATACTAAATAAATGCAAAACTGTCTCTGCCCTCAAGAACCTTATATTCTAATGAAAGGTATGTGTACATACAGAATACATACAAAACGAATGGAAGGTAGGGTTTTTGGTGGGCTGGGGGAGAGATACTAGTGGCTACGAGGATCATAAAAGGTTTCATTTCAAAGGTGGCACTTGATTTGAGTTTTGAGAAAACCAGGGATTCCAAGAGGCAGAGATATGAAGGGAGAACATCCCAGGCATTAAAGGACAGCAGGACAAAGAATTAGAGATGGAAATGTAGTGTCATATGTGGGAACCGATAAGTAGACAAATATTAATGGAGAGTAGGATTCATGGGAAGGAGCAATGTGTAACAAGACTGGGAATGTCGGAAGAGGGCAGGTTGTCTTTAAGTGCCCAGTCTTAATCAGCTAAGACAGTCAGTATGAATTCAGTAAGATGAAATCTACTCAAGATAAATAAAATCTTACATTTGCAAAGGGTTAAAAACAAACTTCGAAACTGTAAGAGAAAGTGCTTTGACTAGACATTAGTTCTTGTGAAAAATAACTGGAAATTTTAGTGGATTGTAGGCTCAATAATAGTAAACAGTATGATTGAGAAACCAAGAATTTGGCTTGTGTGTATAACTTCCAGAGGCATCTAGGTGGCACAATGGATTAAGTGCCAGGTCTGGAGTCAGGAATACTCGTCTTCTGAGTTCAAATATGACTTTAGACACTTATTAACTGTGTGACCTTGGGTGAGTCACTTAACACTGTTTATCTCAGTTTCCTCATGCATAAAATGAGCTGGAGAAGGAAATGGCAAACAATTACAATATCTTGGTCAAGAGAACCCCAAATGGGGCTATGAAGAATTGGACATGACTGAAAAACGACTGAACAATTTAAGTCCCACTTGAAGATAATCTGCATTGGGAAGAACCCATCTGGAGTTGTATTTAGTTCTGAGAAGCACATTGCTTGAATGAGGGTCATGGATGAACTGGAGAGTGATCAAAAGAGGTCTCTCTCCACCTTTGCCCCTGTATCCCTCTCTCTGTCCTATCCCCTTTCCCCTCCCTTCCTCTCTCTCTCTCTGTGTCTCTTTCTGTGTCTCTCTCTCTCTCTCTCTCTCTCTCTCTCTCTCTCTCTGTCTCTCTCTCTCTCTCCCTCTCCCCCTCTCTGTGTCTCTCTCTCTTTCTCCTCTTACTCCATCCTATTTCACCGTCTGTCTCTTTTTTCTCTGTTTCTTTTTGTCTCTCTCATTTGGGGTCCAATACAGCTACTTGGGTTATTTAATAATGTTGAATTTCGATTGGGATCCATACTTGAAGAATAGTTGAGAATAATGTTCATTTAATCACAATTGATCATCCTTTTAGCTGACCTAGGTGATTAGAGGTGCTTCTGCCCTGGTTTGCAAAGAAGTACTAAGCTATTGGTTGTTGTAAGTTTGGTTTGGAAAAGGAAACCCTAGAAGTATTTGGGGGATTTATTCGGCTCCATTGGTTCGAATCTGTACAGTGCTGACATCTGAGAAAAGCTTCTCTGAGTTTGCCCTGTTATTGGCAAAGTTGGAGGTTTACTTATTTATCAGAAACACATGGGAAATGCTCACTGTGTGCAAAGTGTTTGAGAGCTTAACATGTAAACATTCCAAGCCATTTGGGGTGAACACTTTGATCATGCTACTATCCCCCAGTTCACGATCTCACATTGCTGGGCCATTACTTAGTTTTATATCTGAATTCCTCATGACAGTCCTGTGAGGTGGGTCCTGTTTCCTGATGAGGAAATAGAGGCTAACAGAGGCAAGAGTCACTCAGCTAATGTGTCAGGGGTAGAATTTGAATTTAAGTCTTCCAGACTCCAAGTCCACTTGCATTCCATCTCTTATGCTAAGTCTAGTGTAGTCACCATGCCAAGTTGCTTCTTTCCACCAGTAAAATGACAGTTCTGGATCCAAAACAAAAAACACATGCCTCACAGATAGGTTTGAAAGGCAGCATGACAGAGTAGATAGCAAGCAGGCTGGGCCTGGAGTCAGGAAGACAAGATTCCAACTTCTGACTTTGATATTTACTGACTGTGTGACTTTGGGCAAGTTACTTAACCACTCTCAACCTGTTTTCCCATTGGCAAAATATGAAAAATGATATGTATGGTACCTACCTTACAAACTTTTTGTGAGACTCAAATGTGATACTGTATACCAAAGTTCTGGCACATTTTGAAGTGTTTTACAAATAGCAATCTATTATCAAATGAGAAAATGTATGTAGAACACTTTAAAAATCTTAAGTCACTCTCTGAATGCCAACTGTAATTACTGAAGCTTATCATAATTTTCTGTATATTTTTATTATTATTCCATTTCACAGGCTGGGAAACTGAAGCTCAAAGAGATAGAGATCTCTTCCCAATGACACTTCCAGAAAGTGGGAGAACTCAAACTAGAACTCAGGTGTCTCTTAGACTCTATGATATTCTCTTTCCTCCTCCTATTTGAGAAACCTGCCATAATTACTAGGACCTTTTGGGATCTCTTTCCAGTTCTATCATGTAAACAAAAGGAGAAGAGCCTCAATGCTGTTGTTTAAAAAAACAAATCCCTACTATTCATTTGTTCTCTTGTGAGGTAGTGAGGTGCAGTATCAGCCAAGGAATTACAAGATTGGGGGTTCAAAATAGCTGATGCAAGCATTAAGGGGAACCAACCATCCAGCAATGAGCAAGCTATCATCCTTCTCTATTTTGCCCTCACCAGACCATGTTGGGGGTATTGTGGCTAGCCCTGTATAAGGTATTGTAGGGAGGACATTGACAAGATGGAGAGTGCCCAGGGGTCAACCAGGATAGTGAAGAAACTTGAGGTCATGGTATCTGAGGATCAATTGTAGAACCTAGGAATGCTTAGCTCAGGGAGAAGAAGGCTTGGGGAGGAATATGATAGCTGTCTTCAAGGGTTTGAAAGGCTTTCACATAGAGGACAAATTAGATTTGTGCTATTTGTCCCTAGTGTGTAGAGGGAGCAATGGGTGGAAATTTGGTTGTTGTAATTGGTGAGTTGTTTCATGTGTCTAACTCTTCATGACCCCATTTGGGGTTTTCTTCTCAAAGATCCTGTAGTGGTTTGCCACTTCCTTCTCCAGCTCATTTTACAGATGAGGAAACTAAGGCAAACAGGATTAAGTAATTTGCTCAGGGTCATTATAACAGGAAGTTATAATGAGGTAAGTTCAGGTTTATTTGGGAGAGGAGTTGTGAGGAAAGGAAAAAACTTCCTAACAATTAGAGTTGTCCAAAAATGGAATGGGTTACCTAAAGAAACCCTAACATCCTTTGATTTATCTTTCTCCTTGAAATAGAAGACAACACCAACAGAATATTTCAGGTAATTAAGGGTGGTTCAGTGGTTAGAGTTCTGGACTTTGGGTCAGGAAGATCTAAATTCAAATCTTGCAACTGATATTTGTTGTATGGTCCTTAGTCTCTAGGTATCTCAATTTCCTTATTTGTAAAAATAGTGATGATAATAACATCTATCTCAAAGAGTTGTGAACATTAAATGAGATATCACAGTCTTTGCAAACCTCAAAGTAATATGTAAATACTAGTTTTTTTCATTAAAATAGAAGAGTTCAAAATCAAGACTTAACTCTGAGATGCCATACTAGAAAGTCCCTACACCAATAAAATCACAAGTCTGGACCAAAAAAGAAAACAAAAAACCAACCAAACAACCAAAAACCAGCTCATTTGTTTACTTGGAATAGTTAAAATGGGAGAAATGTCATGTTTTGGAGACAGGTAGAGTCTGTAGGTATGAGTTCATTATCCTGTTCTCTTAGCCCAATTCATTAAACCCAGGAGAAAGTGGGGAATGGTCAGTAAAAAAGAGACCATCCCAATGATGGGAGCTGTGGGGAGTGAGGAAACTGAGGAGCCTGAAGATTGAGATCTTATGCACTGGAAGAACCTGCAGGCAGCAGTCTGGATCTCATTCTCTGTATTGTATTCTGCCTGACATGTTAAAGATGCCCTGGAAAATCAGTGACTCAGTTATGCTGTGTTAACATTTTTCCTTCCCTCCTTTATGAAACAAGAAGGAAAATTATTGCTAGCCTTTCCCTCATTTTTTTGAAAATGTGTGGGCTCTTTGTACCTGTTCATGGTTATTAAAAATATGTTTCCAAAGTGCTAAATTTATGGCTAATTACACAGTTAATTCATTATGTAGCAGTAATATGTTTTTTTAAATTAAAAAAGAAAAAAAAAACACTCCCACTGCAAACCCAACCAATTATTTGAAGCCTTGGTGGTATCACAAAAAGAATGACTTAATTTAGTAAATAATTTTAACTTAAGTAATTATTTACTGAAAAGGAGAATTGGCTAATCGCCTCAAGGGATTGTTTACTGTTGGTCTCATAATAAACTTTCCATGTAATTCTTAATTACTTACATGACCAATGAGTTATTTACCTTGGTCAAGTTTGGGGAAATACTAAATTAGAAAATATCAGTGAGGATTCCTTGCCTTCACCTCTTTACCATGCTCCCTCCCACCCCACCCCTCCCTGCCCCTGTCCCCTTCAAGCCTTTACTTCTGTCGTGAAAGGAAGCTTGGTTTCCTCAGCCAGCTCTGTGTACTGGAAAGGACTCAAGGCTGAGACTAAATTCAAATCTTACTCAGACCCACCGCACACTTGCCTTAGGCTTCTCTTCTTTGCGTTTAGCATTTCTAGGTCCTGTAATAAATAGAATAGGCCTTGCCTCTCCCTAAGTGAGTACCTGCAAAGACCTTGGCCTAAAGGGCCCAATGTCTCCCAATGCATCCTGGGCCATCTCCAGTCATCCTAAGGAATATCAGGTCACTGGATTCAGATGGTCCTGGAGGAGAAGTGAGGCTGGTGACCTGCGCAGCCCTCCCTCACTCAAAGCAAAGTGAAGTGCAAGTCATGTCATCAATTCTCTGATGGCATGGTCTTCTTCAGCAATGAAGGACGAACACGAATCAGTCCTCAGGTGGCATGACTCACTTCAGATTTGTCATCTAACTCCACTGGCTGTCCTTATTTCCATCTATAAAGTGAGAATTTCATCTGTATAGAATATAGAAATTGTTACTGGTAACTACTAGTAAGTTTTTGCAATATACATCCCCTTCCATACACATGTATTTGGCAATCCTATATATTAATCAATTCATTCATTCAACAAGAACTTATTAAGCACCTAATTTATGCAGGCACTGTACTAGGCATTGGGGACATAAAGGCAAAAATTTAAGCCCATAAAGAACTTAACATTCACCTGCTGATAAGCAACATGTACACAGATAAATCAATGCAAAATATGTATTGGTGTCACATACTCACAGGGGTATTTTTAGAAAAGAAAAGTCAAAAATGGATTTGAAAGCATCTGGGAATTAAAAGTACAATATCAACATGAATCCACATCATTATCATTTTTTTATAGAAGGGCAGCTAGGTGACACAGTGGGTAGAGTGCTGTACCTGAAGTCAGGAAGGTACATCTTCCTGAGTTCAAATCTAGCCTCTGACATTTAATAACTCTGTGACCCTAGACAAGTCACTTTACCTTGTTTGTCTCAGTTTCTTCATCTGCAAAATAAGATGGAGAAGGAAATGTCACACTACTTCAGTGTTTCTGCCAAGAAAACCCTAAATGCGATCACAAAGAGTTAGACATGACTGAAACAACTGAACTATGTCAATGCTGTGTCCGTGTTTGGTTCTGTTGCCCTCAACCTACTGTAGGATGAACTGGGAACACTTTATAAAATGAAAATTATTAAAACTGATTTTGCTTTATTACTTTTGTGAATAATTGGACATACCTTGGGGGCAAGGTTGAATATCATTCCTAGAGTCATTGCTTTAATTTTTTTGTATCTTTGTGCTCAGAGAGGCCTGTGGGGCCCAATGCCTACTAAGGCAGGGAAATGTGCTAAGTTTCTCTGGAACTTATCATATCCCACTTCTGCTTTCTTGTTGTGTGTGTGTGGGACCACCTACAGAGGCGGTATTATATAATAGCATCTTCTAATTTGAGCTTAGGTCAACAGTCTTGAAAACTGGCTTTCATACTCTTTTTATTTTTGGAGGGGGGAACAATTGAACGTGGTCTAAAGTTCATGTGAACTCATTTCCTCCTAGTTCCATGATTCTGGATGTGGCATGTGAGTATTTCCGGGGGTATTTCTCTATCTTAGAGAAAGTTTTTCAGAGCCCAGACAAGGGAAAAAGAAGAAATAAGAATGGGGGTCATGTTCTTCCTCCAGTAACAATGAACTCACTACTTCTTTAGGAAGTCTATGCCATTATTGGCCAATTCTAATTGGCCATCTTCCCAGGAATTTTCATAGGCTTTTAATTAAATTAAATTTAAAAATTAGAAATTAAACTTGACCTGTGTTTCTGTGAAGTTCATGGTCCTAGATATGTACTCCACAGAAACACAGGTCAAGTTTAATTTCTCTTCCATGTGCAAACTTTTGACTATCTCAAGATGGAGTTTGTGTTCCACCCTACCTTTCTGCTTAAGGCTAACTATTCTCAGGTTTTTCCATTGTTGCAATGTGATGTCAGGACACTTCACCTTTCCTGTATCCCTCCTTTAGGTGATCCGAGGAATGTTGTACTCAAGGATATGCCGATAAATGTTGAACAACCACTTTGCAGGACACACTTCTAAATTTAATCTTTGTCATTATTTTCTTAGGTAGGCAATCAACATGACAATGTATCGAGTCTTGACTTCAAGACTTTTCCTAGTTGCTAAGGTGGAAATGCTTGTGCTGAAACTTTAACAATTGGCCCTCAAGAGTCAATATGAGCAGGTTCCACCACACCTCTGTCTGGATCCATAATATGTCTGAATTTCCTTTTTGGTTGTTGTTGCTCTTTAAATAGTATCTTTTTTTCTCACAGTTACATATCAAGAAAATTTTTAGCATTCATTTTTACAAGATTTTGAGTTCCAAATTTTTCTCCCTCCCTCTCTTCCCTCCCCTCTTCTGAAAATGGTAAGCAGTTTGATATAGTTTATACATATGCTATCATATAAAACACATTTCCATATTCATCACAGTTGTGAAAGAAGAAACAGATCAAAAGAAAAAAACACAAGAAAAAATAAAGTAAGTGAAAAAATATGCTTCAATCTGCATTCGGAGTTCATCCATTCTTTGTCTGGATAGGGATAGCATTTTCCTTCATGAGTCCTTTGTCCTTGTCTTGGATCATTGTGGTGCTAAGAAAAGCCAAGACGTAACTGATCATCACACATACCGTGCATGGTATTTTCCTGGTTCTGCTCATTTTACTTTGTGTCAATTTGTACAAGTATTTCCAAATTTTTCTGAAATGGGCCTGTTCTTCATTTCTTTTTGCTCAATAATATTCCATTACATTCATATACCACAGATTGTTTAGCCATTTCCTAATTGATGGGCGTCTCCTCAGTTTCCAATATTTTACCATCATGAATAGGGCAACTATAAATATATTTGCACATGTAGGTCCTTTTCCCATTTTTAATGGTCTCTTTGGGATACAGACCTAGTAGTGCTATTTCCAGACCAAAGAGTATGAACAGTTTGGTTGCCCTTTGGGTATAGTTCCAAATTGCTCTCCAGAATGGTTGGATCAGTTCTCAACTTCACCAACAGTGCATTAGTATTCCAATTTTCCCACATCCTCTCCAACTTTGTGATTTTTCTTTTTTGTCATATTAACCAATCTGGTGTGAAGTGGTATTTCAGAATTGTATTTAATTTGCATTTCTCTAATCAAAAGTAATTTAGAGCACTTCTTCATATACCTATAGATATCTTTGATTTCTTCATCTGAAAATTGACTGTTCGTATTTTTTGACCATTTATCAATCAGAGAATGTTTTGTATTCTCATAAATTTGACCCAGTTCTCTGTACATTTGAGAAATGAAGGCTTTATCAGGGACAGTTGCCATAAAGATTGTTTCCCAGCTTTCTGCTTTCCTTCTAATCTTGGTTGCTTTGCTTGTACAAAATCTTTTCAATTTAATATGATCAAAATGATCTATTCTACATTTCTTAAAGTTCTTGATCTCTTGTTTGGTTATAAATTCTTCCCCTCTCTTAAATTTGACAGGTGGATTATTCCTTGCTCTTCTAATTTGATTGCTTCATTTTCTATGGTACTTTCTTAACAAGATGTCATTTCTTACCTTACTTTTTCTAAGATCAGGATTGCTACTCCAACTTTTTTTTTCTTCATCTGAAGTATAACAGCTTCTGCTCCAACCCCTTACCTTTATTCTCTGTGTGTCTCTTCTTCAAGTATGTTTCTTGTGGGTAATATATTGTAGGATTCTGGTTTTCAATCACTTTGCTTTCTGCTTCTGTTTTAAGGGAGAGTTTGTCCCCTTCATATTCACAGTTATGATTACCACCTGTGTATTTCCTTTCATCCTATTCTTTCTCCTGTTTGTCTTCTCTTCTTCTTTTACCCTTTCTCATTTCACCAGTCTTTCACTTTTGTCTACCTCCTTCCCTGATTTGCCCACCCTTCTGTCAGTCCCCACCCCTCCTCTTTATGTAATCTCCCCTCCTTACTCAGTTGGGTAAGTGAGAGGCCAAGCAAAGTAGGATCTTTTGCTGTTTTTGTTTTAGTAAGTATAATGCCTCTATTTGAGTGTAATTAAAGATCTTCCCCACTCATTGATGGGCCTGCCCATCCAGGGAAGCTTGATTAGGGGAGTTGTTTTGTAAGAGGATCCCAAGTACCTTTTGTTTTTTTCTATTGAAGCCCTGGGTCAGAGTGTCATACCCTCTGGCTCTGAAAAGTATATAAATACTCTGAGGCTATGGTTTTACCTTGGCTCTTACTGGCTGGAAGTCTTTATTTGGCCAGAAGAGGACTCTGGGAAACTGCTAAGGAGCCCCCAGCTTTGAAAACCCAGATGCTTCCCTCTCTGGTAACTATGGTCAGACTGTTGAACCTGTCTTTTGAATTGTGATGTATTTATTGATTATGGTCAGACAGAGGAAGCCATGTCTGTTGATCCTTGATTTCTCTGTATTTTCTCTAAAGTGCAGGGTGCTGACTTTTTCTCCTGAACTAACTGAATGATACATGTGCTTGATTAAAGTGATTGTTAACCCCTTAAAAGTTGCCTTCCTTTTATGAATGCAGATCTAAGAACCTGTGATAGAAGGCCACCCTGTGTATGTTGGGGTGCTTATTGTTACAGTAAGATAGATTTCTGTATTCATATTATTCCCTATTTGTGCCAATACTTATGAGAGTAAGGTTCAAGCAATGCCCATTGCCCCCTCCCTATCTTCTCCTCCACTTTAATAGGTCTCTCTCACCTCTTCATGTGACATAATTTACCCCATTCTACCTCTCCCTTCCTTCTCCATTGCACTCCTCTTTCTTATCCTTTAATTTTTTTATGTCATTCCCTCAGTCTACTTATATTTCTTCTATCTATACCATTAGTGATATAATTTTTAAGAGTTACAAGTATCATCTTCCCCTGTAGGCATGTAAACAGTTAAGCTCCATTGAATCCCTTATATTTTCTTTCCCATTTTTACCTGTTTATACTTTTTTTGGATCTTGATAGTGGAGGTCAAATTTTTGGCTTAGTTCCAATTTTCTCCTTATGAAGGCTTGAAATTCTTCTCTTTTGTTGAATGGCCATTTTTTTCCCCTTGATGTGTTATACTTAATTTTGCCAGGTAAGTGATTCTTTGTTGTGGTCCTAGCTCCTTTGACCTCCAGAATATAACGTTCTGTGATCTCAATTCTTTAATATTGCAGCTGTCAAGTCCTGTGTGATCTTGATTGTGACTCCCTGATATTTGAATTGCTTCTTCCTGACCACCTGAGTATTTTTTCCTTGACCTGATAGTTCTGAAATTTGACTATGCTATTTCTTGGGGGTTTTATTGTGGGATCTTTTTCCTGGGGTGATTAGTGAATTCTTTCAGTGCATATTTTCCCTCTAGTTCCAGGATATTAGGGCAGTTTTATTTGAAAATTTCTTGAAAGATGCTGTCCAGGTCCTCCTTTGGATTGTGACATTCAGGTACTCCAATGATTGTGATATTTTCACTTCTGGATCTATTTTCCAGGTCAATTGTTTTTTCCATGAGGCATTTTTAGATTTTCTTCCATTTTTTCATTCTTTTGCATTTGTTTGATTGATTTATGATATGTTACAAAAGTATTAGCTTCCACTTGCCCAATTCTAACTTTTAAGGTACTGTTTTCTTCAGTTAGCTTCTGTGCTTTCTTTTCCACTTATTCTTCGGTGGATTTTTGTATCTCCTTTTCCATTTGACCAGTTACTCTTTTTTGATAGGTCTCTAAGCTATTGAGTCTTTTTTCATAGTTTTCTGGCATCACTCTTGTTTCTTTTCCTGATTTTTATTCCATTTCTCTTTTGTGATTTTAAGCCCCCTTTTGAGCTCTTCCATAAGTTCTCACTGGACTTTTCTCTTTGGGGGTTTTGCCCATAGGTATATTGACATTATTGTCCTCTTCTGAGTTTGTGTCTTGGTCTTCCTTGTCCCCATAATAACATTCTATGGTCAGATTCTTTTTTGTTATTGTTGCTTTTTGCAATCTTTTCTAGGTCTTTTTTTTCTTTTTTTTAAATTTGACCTTTCCTCCAGGGTGAAAGGGCTCTGTCTCAGATTTCTTGTGTCAGTGGCTGCAAGCCCTGGATATTTACCTGGGCCTGTGCTGATATTGTCCTGGGATCCATGGTGTGGGGACCCTTGTGTGTGGTGCCGTGTTGAGGGGGTAGGATGGAGGATGACTGGTGCTGCTGGAGGCTGTAGGAATCTGGCAGCTTACCTGGTGCCGAGCTGGGATCTGAGTGGTGGTGTCTAGCACGTGCTCAGGCCAGTTGGGGTTTTTCTACATTTTCCAAGGGCTACACTGAAAGTTTGACCCCTGGCAGATGCCTGTTGACTCTGGGCTGTGCTGAAGCATGTGGAAACCAGGCTGCTAGAGGATGCCTGCCCTCCTGGGGTACACTGCAACATATAGTGATTCTCAGAGCTAGAGTCCACTAGTTCTCCTGGCTATGCTAAGGCACATGGAGAGGAGAGGTCCAGAT
The DNA here is from genome assembly GCA_023548195.1 of Bettongia penicillata ogilbyi. NCBI lineage: Eukaryota > Metazoa > Chordata > Mammalia > Diprotodontia > Potoroidae > Bettongia > Bettongia penicillata. The sequence continues at coordinate 2,828,145 of JAJHZJ010000663.1, read as the reverse complement.
GTTGGCATTTGCCTGCTTCACCACACTGGGGCTCAGGATTTCCTACTCATTTGTTGAAGTGGGCTTGCTGGTTTGCTAAGAGTTTCCTGTCCTGGAATGTACTCCCCTTTTACTCAAATGAAATGAACCTTTCTTTCTGATTCTCCAAGTCTCCAGGCTAAAATACTACTCCACTCCATTGTTCCATTACCTCTGTTCTAGGAGAGCCAAATAGTGCCCCAAGAATTCTGGGGCACTATTTTATGGTTTTTTGGAGGTGAATATGGGAGACCTGTAGTGATTTAATGCTTACTCTGCCATCTTCTATGGCTTGATTTCAACAAGGCATCTGACGATCTATAAGGATGCTATCTATAAGGATGAGAGGGAGAGATATAGGCTATATGAAAATAACAGGTGGATTTAGAGATAGTTAAGTGATGAGACCTGAAATGGATTGATGTTGGGTTGGTGGGGAGTCTCTTGTAGGGTACCTCATTGATCTATCCTTGGCCATTTGCTGTTGACATTTTTACTGATAGCTTGGATGAATATATAAAAGGCTTCCTTATCAGCTATGCAGATGACATGATGCAGATTATTAATCATTATTAATTATCATTATTAATCAATAAATTAGATGACAATGGTGGGATCTAAACAAGTTGGAAATTTTGCATGTCATAGTGGAAAGAGCACTGGATGTGAAGAGTTTTGATTCTACTACTTGCTATCTATGTAGCCTTGGAAAATTCATTTAACTTCTCTGGCCCTCAATTTCTTCATTTGTAAAATCAAGGGGTTAGACGGGGTGATCTAGATTTAAAGTCCATGAACACTGTTGATCACCTAGAAATGTGAACTGAATGAGATGAATTTAATAGAGATAAAGGTAAAGTTCTATTTAGGTTCAAAAAAATCTATATATATGTGTATGGGGCTGTGTCATTATTATGGGGAACCCTTGATGTAAAAATTGTCTCCATGGATACATCAGGAGCGCATCTGTAATTTTTAAAAGTTGCATGGGACACAGGAAAGGTTAACTGTCCACATGGCTAGGGTGTGTGTGTGTGTGTGTGTGTGTGTATGTGTGTATACATATATACCTACATACATATCTATTGGTATATGGATGTATCTCAGAAGCAAGACTTGAATCAAAGACTTGATTATCTCAAAAACTAGCCTTCTGTCTACTATGTCATACTGCCTTTCTGCCATATATGATAACTATAATACACATATTATATACATGTAACCCCATGCATACATATCTTACACATAATCCCTTGACCTTCTAATTCAGCAACCTTATCCAAAGAGGGAACTGTAATAAATTTAACATGATTTATTCCTAGTGAATCCTAGTGATTGTCACTTTCTTTTCCAAGCATTCTCTAACCATCTGTTTCAACAGTCCATTAGAGAATTCTAAATACTGTGACTTGTACAGTTTGGGGAATGGTTTTAAGATATGCATGTGTTAGAAAAATACATTCTATTTTGATTCGGATTATTTCACTTTTTTCCTGACACTCCCATCCAAGATGAGACACTTTTAACTTCAGCTCATTAAAGATAATACATATGCATTTATTTTTTTCTATGAATGAAGGTACATATTATAAGAGCTAACATTTATAGAGGCACTGAGGTAGCACAATAGACAGAGTACTTGCCTGGAGTCAGGAAGACTTGAGTCATCTAGTCTCAAGATACTTATTAGCTGTGTGACCCTAGGCAAGTCACTTAACCTCTATTCACCTCAATTTTGTAGCAATTACCTTTCAGGGTTGTTGTGAGGATCAAATGAAATAATTGTAAAGCTTTTAGCACACTGCCTTGCCCATAGTAGACAATATATACATGCTTATATTTTTCCCTTGATATATAAATCTATATATATAATGTGTGTGTGTGTGTGTGTGTGTGTGTGTATTGTTTAAAGTTTGAAAAATTCCTTCCACGTGCTATCATCTGATCCTTACTATACTCCTGGGAGGCAGGTGCCATTAATTATCCCTATTTTATAGTTGAGAGAAGTGAAGTTGTGAAAAGTTCAGTGACTTGCCCAGAGTCACATAGTTAGTAAATGTCCGATTTGAATGTAGGTCTTCAGGAAGAAGTGGACAGAGCACTGGGATTGAAATCAGGAAGACTCATGTTCCTGAGTTCAAATCCAGCCTTAAATACTTACTAGCTGTGCGGCTCTTGGCAAGTCACTTCACCTTGTTTGCCTCAGTTTCCTCATCTATAGAATGATCTGGGGAAGGAAATGGCCAACCCCTCCAGTATCTTTGCCAAGAAAACCCTCCAGTGAAGAGTCAGATATGACTGAAAACAACTGAACAATTGCAGAACAGTAGCTTCTGACTTCGTTTAGCACTTTATCCACCTCACTCTCTAGCTGCCAAATATAACTCTGTGTTTATGGACTTGTACAAACACACATACCCATTCATTGCTTCTAGTTCTGTCCTCTGGGACCAAGTGGAATACCTCTTTTACACGACAGCCTCTCAAAAATCCAGCTCTCATGTCTCCCCTGATTTCTCTCCTCCAAGCTAAATATCCCTCATTCTTTTAACCAAAGGAAATGTACTCTCTCTCTATTTTTATCTCTTTCTTTTTCTGTCTCCATCTCTGTCTCTTTATTGCTATCATTATCACTCTTTATGTGTGTTTATATATAAACATATATACCACATATACATTATATATAAATAAATAAAAATGCAGCTACTTATATTTGTATTCAGACTGGGTAGACAGGACATCAAAACCATCTTGGTTTGGGTCCATATTGCAGCATCCAAAGCTCTGACAATTGCTATGGCAACATTTCCCCTCGATTTCCCAAAGCCCCCAAATTCTTCTTTACAGAGAGGTGAGCAGTTTTGATGAGTGGGCTACAGGAACCATGCAAGACTAGACTGTATGACCAAGGCAGGCTTCCATCATGGTGAAGGCACAGTTTCCCTTTGAGTCTGAAAGGAAGACTAAATGGCCCAGTTGGATCCCTTCCAAACTCCATACTCTGCCAGTGCAGGGCCACCCCATCCCATGTCTCCAGGGATGATTCAAACCTTTTCCTCCAGCCCCCATTATGTTCTTCCCATTTTTGTTTTCATCATCTTGAGGAAATGAAACACGCCTTCGCCCCTCCACCCCAGCCTACCTCTTAGGAACATGAAGGAAATTAGCCCCTAAAGAAGGGAGCTGTTGATAAGGCTTTGTGGGCATCTGTGAAGGCACACATCCTTTGAGTGACAGGTTTGCATGTAAACAGCCACAACGCATGAAAATAGTTTTTAATCTACTTGAAAGGCATATTCTCCGAAGGAAATCAAGTTCCCTCCAGGTGCAGAGAAGCTCTTTGAAAGAGGAGCTGTTCTTACAGAAATGCACTGAGTTGTTGAGATTCTCCCTTGATTAGCTTGGTTGCCTATGCCCAGGTAATCTGTGTCATCACACCATTCAGCTGCTGAGGCCCCCCCTGAGCGATGCTGGGGTTCTGATTTCCCTCCCTTCCTAGTCCTATCTAATAAGAGAGGGACCTGCTGTTCTGTGCTTAATAATCCTCACAGTTACAGGTTCCACTGGAATATAGAGATGAGAACCTTTCAACCTTTAACTCAGAATCACAGAGTGAGTCAGTTACCTAGTCTGAAGGAGAAAGGCTTAAGGGGACATGATTAACTGTCTGGAAGCATTTGAAAGACTGTCATATGGAAGAAAATTAGACTTACTCTATTTGGTACAGAGGGCAGAACTGGGAGGAATGGGTGGGAGTTTTAGAGAGGCAGATTTAGGATGCATATAAGGAAAAAAATTATGAATGATAACTATTCAAATGTGGATGAGATGTCTAGGGAAGTAGTAGATTCCTCCTCAGTCAAGATTCTCAAGCAAAAGCTTGTTAGCCACCTATTTGTGATGTTTTGTAAGGGATTCTTGGATAGATATGGATTGGACTAGTGTCTGTAGGGACAGCTGGGTGGCCCAGTGGATAGAGCACAGGTAGCCCAATGGAATATAGCTCCAGGCCTGGAGTCAGGAAGACCTGAGTTCACACCTGGCCTTATATATTTAACTAGCTGTGTGATCTTGGGAAAGTCACTTAGCCCTTTTTTTATTTCATTTTCCTCATCTGTAAAATGGCTAGAGAAGGAAACAGCAAACCATTCCAGTAACTTTGCCAAGAAAATCTAAAAATGGGTCATGAAGAGTTGGACACCATTGAAACAACTGAACAACAATAGTTTCTTAGATGTTGTAATTCCAACTCTAAGATTCCATAATTCTATGAAACCTATATTCTTCATAATACATAATATAATGCTAGTCACATTTTATTTGACTTTTTATGCTTCCCATAGTTATTTTATTTCTATAGTATTTTATTTTTTCCAATTACATGTACAGATAATTTCTAACATTCATTTTTCTTATAAAATTTTGGGATCCAAATTTTCTCCCTTACTCCCTTGCCTCCCTGCCCCCTAAGATGGTAAGCAATTTGATGTAGGTTATATGTGTGCAATCACGTAAAGCCTATTTCGATATTAGTCGTGTTGTGAAAGAAGAAACAGTTTGCAAAAAAAAAATTGGTTTGCCAAAGGAAAACGATGAAAAAATAAGTGAAAATATTATGCCTTGATCTGCATTCAAACTCCATCCAAAATTTGGAGTTAGAATGCTTTGAATCATTGTATTGCAGAGAAGAGCTAATTCAATCACAGTTGATCATTGCACAATGTTGATGTTATTGGGTACAGTGTTCTCCTGGTTCTGCTCACTTCACTCAGCATCAGTTCATGTAAGTCTTTCCAGGTTTTTCTAAAATCTGTCTACTCGTCATTTCTTAAAGAATAATTATATTCCATTACGATCATATACCACAGCTTGTTAAGCCATTCCCCGAATGATGGGCATTCCTTTGATTTCCAATTCTTTGCCACCACAAAAAGAGGTTGAGCCCATTTTAAAGTATTCAATTAATATTTGTAAACCTCCCAAGAAGGGTATATAGATTATGGTGATAGCCTGAAATTCTTTATGAGGAAGAATTTGGGACATAGAAATGAAGTAATCTGGTAGCAGAATTGGGTGAGTCTGCAAGTTACCTATGTTGATATTTTGGATTTAAAAAGAAAGAGATAGTTTCTGCAGCAGGGAGGAATGGTGAGCAAATTAAATACTTTTTTCATATTTTTATTGTGAAAGGCAAGGGTTAACTGTGTCCAAGCCTTTGTTATGTAAGGTAGCCACTTAATAAGTAGAAATTCTTCCACAAATCAAGGAAGCACTGGGTTCAAATCTCACCTCTCTTGACGTATGATGATTGCTGTGACCCTAGCAAAGCACTGCCAGTGCTGGTCTAGACCAATGGTTCTTAAGGTGTCATCTGAGGCCTCTGAAAGTTCATGAGCCCTTCTCATGGAGACCGTGAGATCAAAATTATTTTAATAACAATATAGCACTAAGATCTTATGTTCCTAATAAAATACTCCTCCCTTTTTCAACTACACATCAGTGTGAAGGCAGATTTTCTTCATATCTTTCAAGTAAGACAATGTATCACAATAGATTGAATATGGAAGCAAACATGAGAATCCAACTGTCTTCTAAGTCAGACATTAAAGAGTTTTGCAAAAAAATATGTAAAATAATGCTATTCTCACTTTGTTTTGGAAAATATAATAATTGTTATAAAGTACATATTTATATAAACATGAGTTTATAAATTTCAAAAAGAATAAATAAATATTTTAATAATGTATTTATTGAATTGCTAGCATGGTAAATATGTATTTGTATATATACATATGTGTGTATATATACATATATAAATATATATATATACATATAAACAAAAATTCTTTGGGATCAATGCTTTTTAAGAGTGTGAAGAGGTCCTCAATAATTTCTGAGATCAAAAGATTTGAGAACTGCTACTCTGAGAAGACTCTCTAAGGCTCTAAGTTGTAGAGAAAGCACCAGTCTTCCAAGGTGGGAGGTTATTCCACCAAAGAAATGACAACTCTTTGTTATTGCCTGCTCTGCTTGGTTTCAATTCCTCTAACATCATGCCTCCCCTGGAATAAGCTCATCACTTGAAATATTATGATCAGGGACATTGATGTAGTTTTGATACTTAACACCCTCAGCTGTCTTTTCCCTCAGATTAGAGAGCCCGACTGTAGAGTAATAAACTCCTCCCAAAGTCTTACTTTAGAGACGGTTCAGAATTTTCCAGTTAACTCTTCATTTTGCATCAACTGCTCAGTTTGGTTTAGACAACACAAACATCATGTGTCATGTTTCCTCTGATTCCCCTTCTCCCTGCTTCCACCTTTGGCTGTGCATTGTCTTCTCCCTTCAGATTATAAACTGCTTGAGGGAAAGGACTGTCTTTTTCTTATTTGTATCCCCAGCATTTAGCACAGTGCCTGGCACATAGTAAGCACTTAGTAAATGTTTATTGAATATTGACATGTCAAGTCCCAGTCCTAATACAGTAAAATTTAAACATACATGTGGAAATTTAAAAAAAATTGTCATGAATTCATTAATTTGTAGATTTCAACTCATGACTCTAACAAAGACAATATGTTAGTTATACTACATGTGAACATACACTATATATATGTATAAATATAAAATATATATAAATAATGATGATATATGTGTATGTGCGTGTGTATTCCCTTCCAGCTCTCAAATTCTGTGATTAGTCAACACAAATAAATGATCATACTTGATAATAAAAGTGTAAATAAGCCCTTAAAAATGAATTTGCTAATTGTTCTCACCTATTGTAAGTCATTAATACTGCACAAATGGAGTGTGGAAAAGCATTAAATTTGACAGAAGAACCAGCCCATGTATATAATGATTTCTAAGCTTTAATTTTAATGATCCACCCCCAAGGGAGGGAATTGGTCTTTTAATTTCTTTGTACCTCCATGGAATACCCTCCATACACAGAGGATGGTAAGTCAGTGTTGTTTATATAGGACTCTTATGGGTATTCTTGCAAAAATGCTGGTGTTTATTAAACACCTACTGAGTGGGATGATCCTGTACTAAAAAGTACAGATACAAAATAACCAAAAAAGGAAATAATTTACATCCTCCAAGAAGTTAAATTCTGTGCAATGGAAGTGGTAGCTTGGGGAGGGATATGACGTGTCCACAGATAAATAAATACAGGGTAGTTTGAGGAGAAAGAGAGCATTAAGAGTTGAAAGGACCAAGGAAACCTTCATGGAGGAGCTGGTACCTTAGCTGAGCTTTAATGGAAGATCAGGATTTCTGAGAGGCAGAGATGAGGACAGAATGCATTTCAAAAATGGAGAATGGTTTTCCCAGTGCCCTGAATGGAAGCAGGGCATGAAATAAGTCCAGGGAATAGCTAGTAGTCTGGTTTGGTTGGAACATAGAGTACATTAAGGAAACTCATGTGAAATGAGTCTAAAAGAGCAGGTTGGAGTAGGTTGGGAGACCATCAGATGCGGAGAAAAAGAGTTTGCTTTTTATCATACAGGCAATAGTGAACCCCAGAAAGTTTTTGAGCAGAGGAGTGATGTAGATCTGTGTCTTAGAAAATTAATTTGGCAACTATGTGAAGAATGGATTAGAGAAAGGAGAAATGGGAAGCAGAAAGACTGATATTTGTATTTCCTGACATTTTCTCCATTAAGTATACCATCATGGATGAGATTTCTCAGGAAGTAATCTTTTAACACACACACACACACACACACACACACATTTTGGGCTACACCTATGATTTCATCAATATAGGAAACTCTCAGTGCAGAAAATCTCTTCACTGATTCAGATTGGCTCTGATTCACCCAAGCAATTAAGGGTCATCTGTGGTTCTGAACTTGAAAGTAGCTGAGGGAATAAGTGAATTGATTTCAAAGAAGACATTGGGGTACACTGGAGCTAGCTTGAAATGTCTTGAAGGAGCTGATTAGTAAATTTTCATTTTGAGCTGAAATTTTCACCTCAAAAATTGGCAAAGCTACAAATCAAGGTTTGATTATTCTTTTGTTGTCTTAACTTAAGAAAACAATGGGGAAATTATTGATAATGTAGATTAAATTTCAAAAGAGCATGGAGCATATTCCCCTATGAAAAGCTGGTTGTTAAACATTTACTACCATATACTGGAAAGTCATGGAGATAGACGGGGCAAATTTGGCAATTCATTGGATATAAGCTGTGGGGGAGAAGAAAGCAACAAAGATATTCTGAGGTTATGAATCTGAGTCATTAGAAAGATGGTGGTGTCATTAATAGACACAGGGAAGTTGGATTATCTTCTGGGCCAACTAGGTGGCACAGTGGATAGAGCCCTGGACCTGGTGTCTGGAAGACCTGCATTCAAATCCAGCCTCAGACTCTCTAACTGTGTAACTCTCGTCGTCACTTAACCTCTATCTTGCTTAGTTTCCTCATCTGTAAAATGGGGATAACAATAGTACCTATATTTCCCCCCAGACTCCATGAAGATCAAATGAGATATTTGTAAAGTATCTAACACTCTATAAATACTAGCTGTTTTAATTTTTTGTATATTTTATTTTTTATTGTACTTTATTATTTGTTATTATATATATAGCTATATTATTTGTTTTTTCTCACTTATGCACTTCATTACCTATTGTAGCAAAATGAATATTTCACAAAAGGTTTCATCTTTCAATTGAAAGAACACACAAAGGGCCCATATCTTGTAGGTAAATTTGTCCCCTAATTGGGCTGGTATAGATTTAGCAGAACACTTCAACTTCCCGAATCAGAGAGCATTCCTTTGTGTTATACTTACATACAAATCCAAACCAATTAATGGGACCCATTGCCTCTGTGGACCCAACCAATTTAGTGAGTCCAATCCAATCCATACAACCACCATTTATCAAGCTCTTCCTAAGGAACTAGACTAAGTGTGAAGAATACAAGCACAGAGATGAAGACAGCTTCAGCCCTCCAGGAGCTTACACTCAAATGCAGGCCGACAATACATAAAAAGGAATTTGAAAAGTATTGAGGGGTTGGGGAGCTATCCTCCTGGACCTGGTAGAATCAGGGGGGACTGTACTTCTTTGTCCTTTGTTCTTGAAGAAGACCACTGACATCAGGTCAGTGATGTCTTGATTTGCAAGTGAATTGGATTTAAGTGGCTATGCAAAGTCATCAGCCTCACTCTCTCCTCCAGTCATCAGAGTCCAGTGGCAAAACATAAGTAAGGATGGCTGGCAATGGCCCTGAATGCAGTGGGAGATCTTGTTCTTTTTAAGCTAGAGTCTTTCCCAGGTCTCAGTTTATCTTAGTCTATACTCATTCAGTGATTAAAGGCTAGGTAAGAATTAAGGCAAAAGATGACCTAATTTGACTCCCAGAAGAATCAGTTTGAAAGGAGGAAGACCCACAGGGTTCCTGGCCAGAATAGAAACAATCACTATTTACAGTCATTCTGAGCCATCAAAATTCAAACAATGAGCAATTGAGGCTTGAACTGGGACCTATTATAGGCCAGTTGTCTCTCTGAAGAAATATGGAATTGATTCCATGACCCGGGAGACACTGGCACAAAACTGCCTAGCATGGCGTGCCCTCATCAAAGAAGGTGCTACACTCTGTGAGCAAAATGGAATTGAAATAGTTTAAAGGAAACTCAAGATGCATAAATTTAGAGAATCCACGCCAATTGTTCATATGGACTATTTGTGCCCAACCTGTGATAGAGAGTTCCAAGCTCATGTTGGTTTCATCAGCCACAGTCAAACACTTTGTAACTTGACTCTAACATAGTGATGTCATAGTACTCTTTAAGAACAAAGGACAGCAACCAAATTCGGCTTTGTCAAATAGCTCCACTTGAATCCCAATGGGTTTTATCAAAGCCTGGTTTACCAGAACCATATTTCAAGAAATCATGAATGAAAACTACATGAGATAAATGAGTTAATTGTCCCAGTTTTTCTGGGAAAAAAAGTTTGAACAAATAAGTAAATGAATAAATAAAGGGGGTATGTAACCCCCAAACCTCAAGATATATTAGTAGGCAGAGGAAGAAGAAGAGTAGGATGAAAAGGAGGAGAAGGAAAGGAAAGCCAGGATAGGAAAGAAGATAAACCTATCCTGGGCATTTTTCTTAAAATAGAGGTTTAGAGAGAAACCAGCCAATCCAAAGAAGGCCCATGGAATGTAGTTTTAGAGTGAGAATTCCAGTGGTGGAGTGAACCTAGATTATATATTGCATACTTATAGCATGACTTCTGACCTCAGAAGTTGTCCAGTCCAATACCCTCATTTTAAAGTTGGGGAAACCAAGCACAAGGAGGTTCAGTGACTTGTCAGAGGTCATAGAAGTAGTAAGCAACAGAAAGAGGAATTGAACCCAAGTCATCTGACTCCTTTGAGAATACTTTTTCCACTCTACCATGTGGTGTCATTTTGTTTGACCTAGTATAGATCTAGTCAAAATGCCCTGGGTTGGGTTCTTCTAGGTGTGCATGCCAGTTATTTGAATTCTCTGCCTCTCCTTTCTTCAAGAAACCTTCATACACAATGACCAAACTCTTTCCCCCTCCCAGCTCACTGGTCCAGCTGAGGCTGTAGCTAGAATCCCCAGGTCACCAAGTATGCTGGCAGACACATGGTGTCCTGGGAGCCCAAAATCAATGACAGTAGGTGTCCTTTCTTTAAAGCACAAAGAGTCATGGTTGGATGACAACTCTGAGGCAGTGTCAAGTCTAAGTATAGCTTGGGGGCATTGTTCAGGCCTCCTCTGGTGTATAGTTGTAGGAAAAAAGGAGGCAATATGGGATATGCCTAGACTTATATAGTATTTTCTTCACAAGGTACACCATTATGGATCAAAACTCAATACACAACAAACATGCATGCAGACATATAAATGCACACACAATATATACATATACATATGTGCACCCATACACATGTACACACATACTTTGGGCTGAACCTGTCATTTCATCAGTGTAGACAACTTCCAATGTAGAAACTCCCTTCACTGATCCATATTAACAGGTAGCCTCTGTGGGCATTGAGGAGTTAAGAATTGCCAGGGCCAAAGGTGTGCTAACGTTAACTTATATTGGTTCCTAAGAGTAGTAGATGTTACATTCTCAGTGTGAACATTTGCAACTTGAAAATTGGCAAGCTCCAAACCAGGTCTTGATTTACTGTTTTGTTGATTGTTTAGACTTAAGAAAGGATGGATAAAATATTAACAATGTAGTTTAAGTTTAAAAGTATGTTGGATATACATTTCCCCACCCAAATCCTGTTGTTAAACATTTACCAGCATGCCCTTGCATGGGGCATAGCATGTGTCAGCAACAGAACTGGAATCCAGTTTTTCTTGACTCTCTGTATATTCTACCATGCTATCTAATACACATACAAGACATCATATTTGCAAAATGCTTTGCAGTTATTCATAATGCATTGCTCAGAAAAATCCCGGGGTGGGGGCAGGCATCTTTGTCCACCATTTACAAAATTAAAAAAAAAACAACTACTGGAGAACAGTTTAGTCAGCTGGTCATTAGAGAAAATTGATTAAACACTTATTCTCTGCAGAAAACTATTCTCTAGGTACTATGGAGAGACTGTTGTTTAGTCATGTCAAACTCTTTGAGATCCTATTTGGGGTTTTCTTGGCAAAGATATTGGAGTGGTTGCCATTTCTTTCTCCATCTTATTTTATAGATGAGGAAACTGAAGCAAACAGGATTAAGTGACTTGCCCAGGGTCACACAGGTAGGCAATATCTAAGGCTGTATTTGAACTCAGGAAGATGAATTCAGAAGAAGATTCCTAAGAAAACTTCAGGCCTGGCACTCTATTCACTGTAAGACCTAGCTGCCTATAGAGGAGATAAATCTATAGGATGCTGTCTTTCAGTAATTGTGAGCTAGTAGGGGAGATGACAGAACCATAGAACTGGAAGAAACCTTGGGGGATCATTTAGTCTAATGCCCCATGCAAAGCAGGAGTTTTCTCAAATGGAGTCTGTGAGCACAAGGATGGGACTTCAAGAGGGCTGGAAGACCTATTCTTATCCTCTTCTGTCCCCATTCTCTAGCTTTGTGACTGAGCACTTAAGGCTCAGATTTCCCACCCAGAAAAAAATTGGAATAATATTTATCTTGCCAGCCACATAGGGTTTTAAAGATCCAATGAGATAATATATGCAGAAGGATTTCATAAACTATGAAGTGCTATAGGTCATTATTTTTATTATGACTGTAGTGGATAGAGAGCAGCCCTTGGAATCAAGAATACTTGTTTTCAAATCTTGTCTCTGATACATAACTGGCTGTGGTGACCCTGGGCAAGCAAGTAACTTAGCTCCTCCTTCGTTACCCCTGGAAATTCTCTGAGACTAAGCATGCAATCTTCGCAACTAGAGGAAATTTCCTAACCAGACTCCTTCATCAATGAAATTACAGCTCCTATTCCCACACCATCACCCAGAAAACAACCCCAAACATCTTTGTTATTAACACCCCTGATGGTCAAACCAACCTCAACTAGAATACTTCCAGTGATGGGGAACATACAGCCTTGAAAAACCAGCCTATCCAATTTAGGGATATTGTTTTTTATCTGAAAGCTCTTCCTTTTGTTGATCCCCAAATGATCCCCCTTCAACTCCTTTCATCCCATTTGTTTTTGATCTCCCTCTGGAGTAGATCAAATTGTTCTTCCATGTTCTAACCTTTCAAAAATTGAAGACATTCAGCATGGCCCTCCAAGACTTTCTCTTCCCAAGACTAAACTCCACCTCCTTCCCATTTTCCTCTGATTCTTTACATGGTATAGTTTATAGACTTTCTGTCCTCTTGCCCAGAATTGCATGTAGTAATCTTGAAGTGGTCTAGTTAAGGTACAGTATGGTGAAACTATTCCATTCCTTGTTTTGGGCTATATTCTTTTATGAGCACGGCCTAAGACTGAACTTATTTTCAGTGGCTATGACATTGTTAACTCGTTCTGAGTTCGTCATTACCCCAACCCTTAGGACATGGGTTTTTTTTAATCATAGAATTTGATGTTAAGGCTGATATCCTCCTCCTCACCCTCAACTAAGTACTGACTTTACTTAATTGATTTTATAGCCAAAATGTATGGCTTTACATTGAATAAATTTGAATCAAACTGTACCCAATCCAACATATATTTATTGAACTCTAATAAATTTCAACTTCTTTTTGGTCAATTGTCTCAACCTGTTGAGTAAGTGCAATAAGTCAGATATACTTTGATTTTATCCAAACTGCTGATAAAAATGTTGACATGAAAACAGGGTCAAAGAGAAATATCACATGGCAACTAAGTGGTGCAGTGGATAGAGCACCAGCCCTGGAGTCAGGAAGACCTGAACTCAAATCTGACCTCAGATGGATGACACTTACTAGCTGTGTGACCCTGGGCAAGTCACTTAACCCCAACTGCATTATGAGAGAGAAGGAGAGAGAGAGAGAGAGAGAGAGAGAGAGAGAGAGAGAGAGAGAGAGAGAGAGAGAGATCATCTCCTTTACATACCCTTTCCTGCCCTAACTGGAAATACTATTTCTCTCCTCTTTAGTTTTATTTAAAGAAACATCAAAAGTAGCCAATAGATTAAAAAGGAGTAGCATTATATGCCGCATTCCATACCCATCATCCCTCAGAAGTGGGAGGAAGATTCCCTCCTCAATCTCTCTTCTTCCACCCTTGAATTATCTGGAAATATTTCATTCCCATATTATACTTATTTTAAACATGGTGTTATCAACCTTCTTCCCTCCCTTCATGACCCCAACCCCCCTCTAGGTTACTAATTAATGCCCACGAACTCCATGAGCTTCAATAGGGCAGCAGCTGTGCCATTATTTATCTTTGTGACTCCTGTACCCAGCAGTGCTTTGTACATGGTAGTCAGTTAATAAAGGTTTGTGCAATTGGCTTGAGAGAAAACTGTGGCCTGCCCCTAAAGATCCCCCTGCAGATTATTGAGTCATTAATCTCTGCATATGATTTTTTAGCCAACTGCAAAGCCACCTAACTCTCTTATCATAGAGCCCACGATTCTCTTTGTTGGCTTCAGGATAACGACAGTAGTTGTGCCAAATGACTTGCTGAATTTGGGGTACACTGCCCATGGTATCCCTCTGATCTGCCAGCCTAGAAATCTATTGTTTTAAATGAAATTATTCAGCCGCTTTGTTCAGGAGCAATGGTGTTTCCTGGCGATTAGTACTTTACTTCCTAAGCGCTCACAAACCACCTGCTTAATAATCCATTGCAGAATTTTGTTGGAGATGGGTGTCAAACTCGCTGATCCTCAGTTTTCAGATGGTGCCTTTTTGGAAATCAGGATAATATTTTCCCAGATCTGGTCTTCTGGAACATTTACCATTCACCACTCACCATTCTTCAACAATTCCTATCGATGGTCCTGCTCTAAGATGTGTCTTCAGTACTCCCATGTGTGATTCTTTTCTGGGTGTGGGGACTAAAATTGAGTGAAGAAGAAGCATTGCTATACTGAAAAGCATCACACAATTGAATTCCAGAGACCTGGGATTAAATCTTAGCTCTGACTTTAGCTAGATGACTTTGGGAAGGTCATTTAAAGTCTCTGGGCCTCAGTTTCCCCATCTGTAAAAGGAGAGGATTGGACCAATTTTGAAGATTCTCTCTCTACTTCTCCCAAATCCAGCTCCAAGTTTATCATCTACAAAGTGTGAATGATAATATTTTACTTATTAGGCCCCTATGAGGATAGTTAAGAAGCACCTGTTTGCTAAAAATATCCAAATCTTTGGCCCAGACAAAGTACAATTTATAACTGAATTGTCAAAATTTCCTATTTATAGCTTCCCAAGATATCTAAGCCGTATTTCCCTTCAGAGTTTCTATCTATGGAACCCTTCCAATCTTTCATCCTAGAGGCAGATAGGTAAATCAGTAGCTACAGTGCTGGACAAAGGGGTCAGGAAGACCTAAGACCAAATTCTGCCTCACTTACTTAGCTGTATGACCCTGAACAAGTCACTGTATCTTTGTCTACTTCAATGTTCTGAATTGTTAAAATACCTCCCTCCCTGGGTTGTTGTGTAGATTAAATGAGAGTAATTTGTAAAGTGGGGCAGCTGGGTGGCACAGTAGATAAAAGTACTGGACTTGGAATCAGGAAGATTCATCTTCCTGAGTTCAGATCTGGCCTCAGACACTTCCTAGCTGTGTCACCCTGGGCAAGTCATTTAACTCTCTCTGCCTCAGTTTCCTCATCTGAAAAATAAGCTAGAGAAGGAAAAGACAAACTATTCCAGTACCTTTGCCAAAAAAATCCCAAATGGGGGTCACAAATAGTCAAACGTGACTGCAACAATGGAACAATAAAAATTGGCAAAGCGTTTGGCTCACAGGAAGAGCTCAATAAATATTTGTGTGTTTCCTTCTTTCCCTTACCCAAACTTTTTTGGAAATCAAATTTCCCAGAAGTCTAGGAATATGTATGACTGTTCAATGTTTCCCTCCTTTGCCCCTCTTTCCTCTAAGATGAAATAGTCATTTTCTTCCAAGGTTTGTTACTTCCACATCACCAATCAGTTCTTGTTTATTGGTAGGAATGAAGCCCTATGAAACCATTTCCCCTCCCTACCCCAGTTACCTTATGAACCATGAAATTATCAGCAAAGCAAGTCAAGGATTTGTCAGATGTCCCACTTTGTTTCCTGATGAGACTTCCAGCCAATGTCTAGGTTACTGAAGTCTCCCATAACTATTCCATCTTATCTTTGTGCCAGGTTCATAATCTGTGGTAGAAAGTATAATATCCCTGTCTGGATGGGAAGGCTGATACCATTTCTCTTTTTTTTTATTCTCACTTAAATGTTCTCTTCTGTTTTTATAACTTTGGGTTCATGGCTGTCAAAACTTTTCTGATAGATATCTGATAGATGGATGGTGCTACCCTCCTACCTCTTCTATTAGATCTGTTTCTTTTGATGAAGGTAAACCATATACTGCCTGATTACAATTCCAATTACAAAAATAACATGCCAATGTTCTGTGCAATTAATATTTATACTTCTACATTGGAGAATATTAGTGTCATTTCCAATCCTCTGCCATACTATTTTCTCCTGAGAAATACTGGATAACTTTTTGTTTATGCTTATAGACAAATGGTGGTGACTGAATTAGAAGAGGTATGGCAGATTCTGCCTATGAACATTCAGTTCCAACAGCAGTAGGGAAAGGAAGCATATGACACCTTGACAAAATGAATGAAGCTTGGGGAATCAGGTTCAGTTGGACAAATGGTCAATTCCTGGTACTCCCTTCTATTTGGCCTCAATTTCTTACTTCTTTGGACCTGGATCTTTCATTGGTAACTGGTCTTCCTAGTCATCTCAACTCTTGATTCTCAATGCTTTTGAATAATCTGGCACAAACATGACCTAATTTTCTGGCTTATTCCATGTCCTTGGCCCCTGAGATGCCCATACATCCTCCATCATGAAGGAGCATGTTTTATTGTCATTGTTCAGTTATTTTCAGTCATGTTTGACTCTTCATGACCCCATTTGGGGTTTTCTTGGCAAAGATACTGAAGTGGTTCACCATTTCTTCTCCAGCTCATTTTACAGATGAAGAAACTGAGAATGACAGGATTAAATGACTTGCCCAAGGTCACACAGCTAGGAAGTGTTTGAGGCCAGATTTGAACCCAGGAAGGTGA
Source organism: Bettongia penicillata ogilbyi (assembly GCA_023548195.1). Taxonomy (NCBI): domain Eukaryota; kingdom Metazoa; phylum Chordata; class Mammalia; order Diprotodontia; family Potoroidae; genus Bettongia; species Bettongia penicillata. The sequence goes on along the minus strand of JAJHZJ010000663.1, from coordinate 2,811,383 downwards.
GTCCTCCTGACTCCAGGCCCAGCACTATCCACTGTGCCACTTACTTGCCCAACCGGGATGTTTACCCTTATCTTAATCTTTGTCCCACTTGTTTTTCTCCTTGGTTTTAAGTCTCATAGTTTAGTTTGGACTTTTTTCTCTTCCCTTTTCAAATTCCAGTTTAGCCTTGATGAGATTGGTGAGTCCTCTAGAAGTTTCTTCCCATCTTCATTAGGTTTATCCCTTGCATATATCATTCTGGTATCATAGGCCTTGGTTGAGAAAATCTTGTTTTTTTGACACTGTCTACACAACCAGCTTTTGATTTCCCTCATCGTTCTTCCAAAAGCACGACCTTCAACTGGAAGAATAGATTAAAATACCACCTGAGGCCCTGAGTAATTTAATTTCTTTCTCAGGCCTTGCAAATCCCTGGAGTGACATTCTAGCTTTCTTCTGGCAGTATTATGCATTCCTGCTCAAAGCAGCAGAAGTGAGTTGCTGTCTTGTCGGAGGGTTTGACAAGTTTTGGCAGGCTCTCTGTTGCCTCACAGATACCTACTCCAGGCTGACAGCCCACCTCCTGATTAACTGCAGCACTTCTACAAAAAGGTTGCCTCCATACTCCTCTGTAGGTGATACAACTTACAGACCCCAAAGAGCCTAAGACCACTTTTACAGAGCCATAGATCAATAAATGGAAATTAATATACTAATTGAATGCCCAAGTGCTAAATGTTGTGCTTTGGTCTTCTCCCCTTGTTATACAAAAGGATGCAAAGGTGAAGGTAGATGCAGGGAACAGCAAGCTCATTAGCAGGGTCAGATTGGAGCCTGACCCTGAGGAAAATCATGGATTCAAAACAACAGACTTTTAGAAAGCATCCACAAAGTGCATTGTGAGCCTCTGGAGAGGAAAAGATGAAAAAATGACTCCTCCCTAACCCCATACTTAAGGACCTTGCAGTCTAATAAGGGAAGAGAAGGCAAGTATACAGATTAATAAAGAACAAGGTAGAATATGATGATATGATGGAGAGAAATGAAAGATTCAAAATGCTATGGAAAAGTTAAGAGAGAGAAAGAGAAAGAGAGAGAGAGAGAGAGAGAGAGAGAGAGAGAGAGAGAGAGAGAGAGAGAGAGAGAGAGAGAGAGAGAGAGAGAGAGAGAGAGAGCTCACTTCCAACAGGCAGAACAGGGAAGTCTTTCTTCAGGGAAGAGGAGATATCTCAACTCTTTAAACTTAATGAGAAGGGTGGGTCCCAAGGTCTTCAATAAGGGTTAGGGAGAGGGTAGAGTTGGATGGCCAACAAAAATTTGTACAATTACCTTCATTTTAGTCATGATTGAAAACCTGTGGAACAGAGTGATTCTGGAAAGAATGAAAGCAGAAGGACAAGAAAAGCATATCTAGGACCAAGCCTTGGGAAAGTGTCTACAGATCATCCATAGATAGACAGAAGGGTTTATTTTTGGAGGGGGAGAACATAAGAGAACTCCTTCATGAACAAGGACTATTAATTAAGATTTGGTAGGCATCTTAGAGACTAGCCAAACTTTTTCATTTTTTTTTTAGATGGGAAATCTGAGAGCTTAAATTAGAAAGATCATTAATAAGATGGAGAATGTCCAAAGAAGAGAGACCAAGATGTGAAGTTTCTTGAGATCATGCCAATATAGAAAAAGTTTCAAAGAACATAAAATTTTTCAGGAGCTATAATAGCTCGCTTCAAATATTTAGAGGGAAACAGAGACCCAAGGATAATACTTGTCCAGATTCATGGTTGATTGGTTGGTTGGTAGGTTGATTGATTGTTGTCATTTGCTCTTAAAGAGGACAAAAATGATATCACTCTGCTAGAGTCAAGTTACAGTGTGTCCAACTGTGGCTGATCAGACCAATATAAGCTTGGAATGTTCTACTACAGGTTGGGCACAAATAGTCCATGTGAATTATTTGGGGTGGATTCGTTAAATTTGCACATCTCTCATTTCTTTTGAGCTACTTCAATTCTGCTTTGCTCATAGAGCACAGCACCTTCTCTGTTGAGGGCACACCATGCTGGGACCAGATTCATATGGGTAAAAAGTTGTCAGATACAGGATTTGAACACAGGTCCTCTGACTCGAGTGCCAGTTTTCTTTCTGTTGTGCCACATCCCCTACAATCCTACGAAGCAGGAAATGCAAGTAGTATTATTCCCCCTTTACAGTAGAGAAAACTGAGTTTTATGTAAGTTAAGTAATTGCCCATGCTCACACAGTCAAGTGTAGGAGCAGGGACTCCTGGTTCCTAGAAGTGTGCTCTTTCCTAAAATGACATCTTCTATGTCTTGTAGAGAACCCTGTATGTATCTTGGGACAATGGTCTTCTCTTCATTAGCCTTCTGAACATTATTTGTTTCTTTCTCCATGACAGACTCAGTCTTTGTTCATTCCTGTTAAATTGCATTAACCCAGTGGGAAGTTAAGGACATTCCTAAAGTCTGCTGAACTGGTACACATATTTCCAGACGTGAAAGAGAGTTGCTAAGGCCACACAACAACCTCTGCTTTCACTTGGTCTCTTTTTCATTCTAGAAATCTAACACCCAGAAATGTCTCCCAGGGGCTCAAGCTCTTGCCAATTTGTTCAACCAGCTGAGGGGTAAACCTAATGCAAGAAATAGCCCAAGTGATAGGAGGAATGCTTTGAAGAAGGAAATGACAGTGGTATGAAACATATGCATTTAGGACATTCTTTCAAGTCTGGCTGTGATGGGAGAGAAGAAATGGTGGGAATGGACTTTTGGAGTCTTTTTGTCTTTGAAGAGGGAAAGATGGAGATGTGGAGGCAGGAGAATGGGAGACATAGATTCTGGTGTGATTGATTCTCTTGCCAGTGATATCTTGTATGAACTGAAAGGGAAAGAAGTAGATGAAAAAAAAAGAAACTGTAAGGACAGAGAGAAGTAGATTGCATTAGTTGAGGGGGGAAATAACTGGAGCATGAACCAGTGTCTTGGCAGCAAGGAGAAAGAGAAAAGGACAGACTTGGAGATATTGCTCTGAATGACATCCCAGAAATTGGCAGGAGCCTGGATGTGAGAGGAATTTCAGAGAAAGAAATCAAAGATGCCACTTTGTGGTGAGCATGGAGAACGTGTGAGCTGCCAACAACTTTGCTGGGATATTTATTTGGGTGGCAGTGCTGAAAAATAAGTGGTGGGGAGGGGAAGTTTTGAGGGAAAAAATTTGACAGGCCAAAATTTCAGGTGGCAATGAATGGGAGGGATGGGAAGGAAATGTTGGAGACAGAAGCAAGCATGTATATAAATGGATGGGAGAAAAATAGGCTGTTAGTGGAGAAGTAGTTTGTAGTTGTCAGAGAAGAGGTGATAGATGGGATAGAATGAGAACATCATCTCAGCTCAGTTGATACTTACATCAAGAGTAGCTGGAGAAGCAAGTGGAAGAATTGAGTGCCGTTCATCTAGCCTTCAGGCCCCCAATCCAGTCCAATCAGTCAGTGAACAAGTATTAAAAGCCTACTGTGTTCTAGACACTGGGGTAGGCTGTGAGTGCCCAGAATGAAACAGGACTAGCTCAGAAAGAGCTTATATTTTAATGGAGGAAAAAAAAAACCAAATGCATATTTAAGCACATATAACATAAATATAAAGTGAACCAATATAAAGTAATTACATAAAAGTTTGGGAGGGAAGGCACTAGCAAGTGGGGGAATAAGGAAAGAATTCATGTGGAAGATGGTACTTGAGAGGAACTCTATGGGGTGGAGGCAAGAGGGGCATATTCTAGACATGTCAGTGCCGAGATGGGAGATGGAGTGTTGTGTATGAAGAACACAGGGGACAGGGACGGTTTCACTGGATCACAAAGTGCAGAAGGGTGAATAATGTTCAATGAGGCTGGAAAAGAAGACTGAGAGTAGGTTGGAGAGGGCTTTAAAACAGAGGAGTTTCTATTTTATCCTAGCGGCACTAGGAAGCCCCTTGAGTTGGTGGAGTAGAGGAGTCACATGGTCAGATCTAAGCTTAGGAAAAATCATTTTGAAAGCAGTGTGGAGAATAGACTGAAGAGGAGAGAAACCTGAAGAAGAGAGACTTGTTAGGAGATGATTGCAATAATCTAGGGCTAAAAGGATGAGGACCTGAATGAGGACCTGGTAGCTTGTGAGTGGAGAGAAGCGATTGGATGGGAGAGATGTTGGGAAAGTAGAAATGGCAAGACTTGGCAGCTTGATCTCCAGACCCTTTTTAATTGTGGTTCACAAGCTCAATAGGGCAGTCTGGAGCAGATGATAATGATGATGACTTTGCCTAGATAATGCCTTTGAATCTTTCTCCCACCAACCTCTCCTGTAGAACACAGTGATCCCCTTGGAAAACAGTAAATATAGAAGCTGGAGACTTGTGGGGAAGGGTAATGAAATATAGGGATAGATATTTCAGAAGAAGATGACTCAGATACAGGATAAAATAGAAAGGAGTACCCTTCCTGGAGCATGGTGGCACCATACTAGGTTTAGGTGTCAGAGGAGTATTGGGAAGATTTAGCAAAGGGGAGACACAAAGGGTAGAGTCATAAAGTATGTGTGTGTGTCCCTGGGTAGAGGTGGGGCATGATTAGAGAAATTCAGTTCTCAGGTTAAAATTATGGATTCAGAAACAGACATGGGTATTAGTGCCCTACAAAGATGTCAGTCAGTGGTTACGAGAAATAGTGATTTCTTCAGCCACACTGACAGAAAGTATCACTTACCAGAACTAAAGAGACAGATAGATCATGGAAAGATACTAGCATTACTAGAATTATGGAACAACTTAGTCTAATGGAAACAACAGAGACTCGGGGGCCACTAGATTTGGGTTCTACTCCTGGCTCTACCCCTAACTAGTTGATTTACTGAAGCCTTTTCTGTCTCACTTGCCCCATTTCTCAAATGAGTATAACAATGCAACATGGAAAGACATGGGAAGACAACATTCAAATTTTGAACAAACAATAGAAATACAGGATACATTCTAGATTATCAGCTAAAGGAAGGTGCTAGCATTGAGGGGATTGAGAAGGGCTTCTTGTAAAAGATGAGATTTTAACCAGGATTTGAAGGAAGTCAGGGAAGCCAGGACACATGTGCAGAAGCAGAGCATTCCAACAGTGAAAGATAGACAGTAAACATTTCCCAAGTTGGGAGATGGAGTGCCTTGTGTGAGAAAGCAAGATGGCTAGTGTTCCTGAGTCACAGAGTATGTGACAGTTGTATTAGGTGCTGGATGATCATTTACAGACAAAGCTGTCAAGGGAATCCAGCTTGACAGCTTTGAATTGTTGGCTTATGAGGTCCTTACCAACTCTTCAATTGCAAGATTCTGTGACCCATCACAGTCATCATCATCATATCATCATCTTCCTGTAAGCTTTAGGTGTAGCAATAAGAAAGATACTGTGGTCCGAAGGAAAAATTCTGGATTCGAAATTAAAATTTTTGGATTCCAGTCTTGGCTTGACCATTTAGGTCCTGAATGACCTTGGAAAAGTCATTTGGCCTCTCTGAACCTCAGTTTCCTCAATTATAAAATGGAGAGATTATATTTAGATGACCTCAAAGCCCCCTTACATCTCTAAACATGATGTCAAGATTTGAAAAAAGCAACTGAGAAGCGTTGTAAGCTAGGATCTGATGGTGTCGGGATCTTTTGTTTTCATTCTTCCCTATAAAGGAAACCAAAGTTGGTGACCAATAGCAGTATTCTGTTGCTGTCACTGAAATAGGATTTTTCCATTTCCTGTTTTATGGGACCATCAAATCCCTAGAGCCCTGATTATCAGAAATGGTATATATATTTTTTCTTTTTCTAATTCTCAGTGGGTAACTCAGGGGGCATAGTTGGTCCAAGCCCTTGACCTTATCTGAGGAAGTTCTGAGTTCAAATCCTGCCTCAGACACTTACTGGGAATCTGGAGAAGTTATTTAAATTCTCTCAGCCTCTGTGTCCTATCTATAGGATGTAGATAATAGACCTAGCTTGCAGGATTGCTGTGAAGACCAGAAGAAATAGCATGTGCAGCTTTTTGTAAACCTAAAAGCATTACAAATGTTAGCTATGTTTCTATTTCTAGTAGGTACTACTCCTTGTTCCCTTGAAATGACCCCCTTTCCAACAGTGTTACTGCCATGGCCAGAAGGGAATAGTTTTAGAAGGCTGTCGCTGTCTCCTTCTCCCAGGAGGGTTCTGTAGATTCCACCAGCATCTGTGGTGAACCTATGTGCCTCTCTAGGATCCTGGACTGCCTTAGAGGAGAGATGGTTGGCACAGCTGGGTAATTTGTGATAAATGAAGCAAGAGGGTGAAGAAGTTACTGGAAGAGGGAAATGTAGAGAGGAAGGGAAGGAAGGAGAACCATTAAGAGAGGAAAGACTGGGAGAGGCCTCTGGGAGAGAGTATTTTCAAATCAATCATCCAAAAAGCATTTGTTCAACTTTACTGTGTGCCTCACACTGTAATAAGACCTGGGGATACAAAGGCAAAAACACAGCAGTTCCTGTTCTCAGGGAACTTAGAATTTAATGGGGAAGACAACTTCATTCTCTCTCTCTCTCTCTCTCTCTCTCTCTCTCTCTCTCTCTCTCTCTCACTTTCTCTCTTTGTCTGTGTCTCTTTCTGTCTGTCTGTCTCTGTGTGTAAGTCTCTCCCTCCTCATTTCTCTCTTCCTCCTAATCTTTCTCTCCATCTCCTTTTTTCTCTTCTTTCTGTCTCTCTATATCTCTCTTCTCTGTCCCTGTTTCTCTTTGTCTCTTTCTCTCTCTCCCTCCATCCCCATGATATATATATATATATATATAGATAGATAGATAGATAGATAGATAGATAGATAGATAGATATAGATATATCTATATATATCTATATATATACACATAAAAATACCAGATAGTTTAGGGAGAGGAGGGAGTGCACTGGCAGTTGGTAGGGGTTCAGGGGGTCAGAGAAGGTCGAAGCAATTGAAGGCTAAACATTAGCCACAAACTCCTTCTCATAAGGTCAGTCGGTGGAAAAGGCATTTAAGGGCAAATGACAGATATCCACACGGTTAGAGGCTTAGATGCTCCATAAACCAAACAGAATTCAGGGAATGGACTTCCTAGGGAGGCGGAGACAATTTCAGAAATATTGAGGGAGAATATGTCCAATGGCTTGTCATCATTCCAGGCTGTGGGTGGAAGAAGGCAGCAACCTTGAGGGGAAACAAGTGGTGGTTTCTTTCTGTGCTCAGAATGTTAACATTGCCCCAGAAAGATAGAAAAGGATGTTCGATGTTATGTAGAAACAGAATTGAGTCTGTCAGGAGTTTCATTCAAGAAAGAAAAGGTGAAAGCAGATATTTGTTCACTTTGTCCTACATTTTATTTCTATTCTGTTCTCTCTCTCATCCTCTCCCTCTTTTGTCTCTCCCTCCATCCTCCTTTACTTCCCCCTTTCTCTCCCTTCTCTCTCTCCCTCTCTCCCTCTTTCTCTCCCTCCCATCCTCTCTTTTTCACACACACACACACACACACACACACACACACACACACACACACACCCCTCTATTTCTTACCAACTTAGCTTATGTTAGAGCTGACGTTGTCTCTGGTTCAGCAAACAAATGGTACACCTTCAAAAGCCTGCTTTCCTGGTCCCCAGTAGAAATCAATGTATACATATGAGTCAAGGGAGGGAAAAGAATAGACATTTATGTAGTACCTACTATGTGCCAGGCATTTTTACAAATATTATCTCATTTGGTCTTCACAACAACCCTATGTGTTAGGGTCTGTTATTTATCCCCATTTTTCAGTTGAGAAAACTGAAGCAAACACAAGTTAAGTGACTTGCCCAAGGTGCCACAGCTAGCAAATGTCTGAAGTTGGATTTTAACTCATCTTCCTGACTCAAGGCCCAGGACTCTATCCACTGCTCCACTACTTACCTCAATGTGTGTATGTGTGTGTATGTATGTACACTCACATGTGTACAACATATATAAATCTGTCTTACATACAGTAAGTACTTAACAAATGCATGTTGCTCAATTACATGTATATTTTTGGACTTGTAATTTCATGGTCATAAAGAACTCTCATTAAGGAAACTCCCTATACCAGTGCAGACCAAGAACTATTTTTCAACTTACAGTTGCAAAAGTAAGGTGAAAGCATCATTAATTTTTGAAGAAATCTTATTATTTTAAATAAAATTCAGGAGCCTTGAAGTAGCTATTTTATTAAACTGGTTTTTATCTAAAATCAATGTCACTTATTTAAGCTTGTGCCTCAGTATACACTCAGAGAAGCAACACAATATAGCGGATAGAGAGCAAGCCTCAGAGTTAGAAGAGAAAGAGTTTAAGCCCCACCTCTTACACTGCTAACTTTGTGATCTTGGGCAAATCAAGTACCTTCTCTGTACCCAGCAACATGCCATCAACAACTCCTGACTTCTATCACTAGGGCTTTAGATCTTGATCCAAATCTATTATCGGTCCAGTCTGATGATATTTTACTTAGTCTTTACTGATATTTTCTTGTAATTGCTTTTTAATTCTGCTATCATGGAGATCACAGTGGATAGAGCAACAGACCTGGCATCAAGAGGACCTGAGTTCAAATCCAGCTTCAAATATTTACTAGCTATGTGATCTTGGGCAAGTCACTTAACCTTTGCTTGCCTCAGTTTCCTCTTCTGTGAAATGGGGATAGTAATAGCACTTACCTCCCTAACCTTGTTAGGAGGTTAAAATGAGTTAATATTTGTAAAGTACTTGGCAAACTGTCAAGACCAAAATAAATGCTAGCTATTGTTATTAATTTTACCATGACTGGCATTATTTCTGATGACATTTCTTATAATGATATGTAGCTTTGGAAAGAACGAACACTACTACCTCAGGAGTCAGCCTCTCATGTCTCAAATCACACTTCTGGTTTTTACTGATTTTATGACAGAATCAGCTTCTTAATATCCTTAGATCATAGTTTCCTCATCTATAAAATATGGTCAAGATACACTAGATCTGTAGTGTCAAACTCAAATGGAAATCGAGGCCACGGACTTATGTGAGGATCCCTGTTGACTGCACATTGACTTATAAAACCACAAATTAGCATGATCTATGTTCTGTTTTATTCTTATTTATTTTGTTAAATATTTCACAATTACATTTGGTTTAACTGTACTTGGTTGTTGGCCACTTGGGGCCCTGCAGGCTGCACATTCAACGTTTCCATTCTAAATGACCACTGATCTCCCTTCAAGTTTCCAGACTATGAAAGAACTGAACTAAAGAAAATCAAGAGCCGAAATACTTAAAATAGCTAGTCAATAGCATCAATGGCCTGAAAGAATCAAAATCATATGGTCCAGAGCCCTCAACTCCTTGGGAAAGGACTTGAGATGGACCTTGAAGGTATGAAGAAATTATAGGGGTCCCATGCAAGATATCATTGTGAACAAGGATGCAGGCATACCTGCATTTTGTTGCACTTTGCTTTTTTGCAAATTCAGATGTTCTTTTCACAGATATTGTGCTTTTTACAAATTGGAGGTTTGAGGCAGCCCTGCATCGAGCAAGCCTACTGGTGCCATTTTTCCAGCAGCAGTCCACTGACCCCGGTTCCCATTTTTCCTCTATCTCCTCCAGCCTGCTTCTTCCCTCAGACATAACTATATTGAAATTGGGCCAGTTAATAACATTACAATGACCTCTAAGTGTTCAGATGAAAGGAAGACTCAATCAATGCGTCCAGAAATTGAAGCATGTGTCACCAGAAATGGCCTGATCATGGAAACATCCAGGAGAGGCTAGGTAGTAGGCTCAGCTCTATACCTGTTCAGTGGGATGCTAAACAGAAAGGCCTGTCTCCAAAATGCTCATATCCATGGAAGTGACCCAGTCCAGCGGATTGAGAAGGGGAGAGGTTCTCTTTATTACCCCAATTACAAAGGTAAATGAGCTTGTCCAGTTTTGTGAGAACCAGCCTGACTGGAACAGAGATCATAGGAAACTACGAGAGGCATCTGCCTTCCAATCTGTCATCTAGCCAAGCTAGTAGCCTTTTTGTCCTCCTCAAGTTTTGAAACATACACATACATACACATTAAATATATTCACATATACATGCATACGTACACACACATATACATATATGTGTGTGTATGTGTATATAGACATATTATACATATATATACATATATATATAGAAAGATATATACAGATATATACAAAGTCCATGGGCTTTCTGAACCATCTCCCCCACCCCCATCACTATGTCTATGGAACTTAGGCAAGGAGAGAGGGTAACACACCCCAAGATAGCCTACTGGAGAGCAGCACCCCACCACAGAGATGAGTTGCCTTTTTTGTCATACCAACGTTGGCATCGCTATTTCAATGTACATAAATATTGGCACATTCTAATAGAAATGGTACCAGTGATAATAACAGCAATGAGAGGAAAGGTAATTGACGTCTGTCTAAGGGCCTCTGTAGGAACAGAGCCAGGCTGTAACAAGTATCCAGAAGTTTCGTGCAGCCAATTGATTCTCTATCACCCCAGGAAGTCACTTATTTGGGGGGAATTGGCAGGCTCTCCATGGCCTCCTGTGAGAGAGTACGTGTAAATGGCCGAGATCCTGGAATTGCTTCCTTTTCTGGCAGCCTGCTGGCCACCAACCTGAGAGGTATTTGGCACCTTGGACTTTTATTGATGAATCCAAGGGAAGAAAAAAAATCAGAGTGGAAAAATAAATTCATCTTACTGTTTAAGTGTCCCCAAGGAAACAATCTTTTCTTTATAAAGTAACAGCAGGGAGTGGAGATGAGAAGGTCTGCAGGTGCACACCAGGCTGCCCTGTTAGACTAAGCTGCCTTCTCTTACTTGGATTAAGTGCAAAGAGCCTGGGGCTGGGAGCCAGGAAAGCTTCAGTCTAGTTTCACTTTTACCCTTGACAAGCAGCATGACCTTGAGCAAACCTCTAGAGAACCAAAGTTACCTAAGTTACCCAACTAAATCACAGAATTTAAGAATTAGAAGCAACCACAGAAGCTAAGTGTCTAATCCATACACTAAAGAAATCCATACTCTACTCTAATGAAGTAATTGTCAAGCCTATTGTAAAAGATTCCCTAAGCATCCCACTCCAATTTTGGCTTATCGATGTCTTTCTGTGCCCCAAACTGAACGTGACACTCCAAATGAGGTCTCACTATGAGCAGAATCCAGTGGTTCCAACACTTCCCTAGTGCTGGAAGCTATGCCATTGGTAATGCAACTCCTGTTGGCATTAACATGTTTTTGGCTGCTGCTCCATTAAACAGCTGACTCTAAGCTTTTAATCCACTGAGACACCCAGAATCTTTTCAGAACAATTACTGTCTACCCAATGCCTTTCCTATTTTATGCTTGTGAAGTTTATGTTTTTGTACCTATCCATGGTACTTTACATTTATCATTATTGTATCTCATTTTACTTGATTCATCTCAGTGGTAGTTAGAAGCCACAGTGAGTGGAGAGAGCTGGGCCTGAAGATTGAGTTCAGGTCTGAGGCACTTACTAGCTGTGGCCCTGGGCAAGTTATATAATCCTGCTTGCCTTAGTTTCCTCGTCTGTAAAATGAGCTGGAGAAGGAAATGACAAACCACTCCAGTGTCTCTACCAAGAAAATCTCCACTGGGGTCATGAAGAGTCAGGACTAAATGATGAAATCACAAATCCAAACACTTCTGAATTCATCTGTTTGTATTATTCTTTTATTACTATCTCTCCATCTTCTCCACAAAAATTGCACTTTATCAAGTTTTGCTAAAAATCTGTTTAAACTATACCCATCGCATTCCTTTTATCTATAAGTTTATTGCTCCTGCCAAAAAAGGAAATAGTCAAGGTACATGAAAGCTGTTTTCAAGTAGATTAAGGACTGTGATACAATTGAGGGATGGATCTTTTCTGTTGCCTCATTTCTGTTGCAGAATTAGGGACCATGGGTGAAGACTCTAAAGAAACAAGCTTTAGGCTTATGGTAGGAATAGTTTCCTATGAGTAGAATGGTCTGGAATTAGAAGGTTCCACTTCACTAGACGTTTTTAAGCAGAACTGGATAAACCCTTGCAAGATTATGCTTGTCAGGGATTCTTTTGGGGATGTGGGTTGGATTAAATGCTCCAAAAAACAATGATTCCTTCTGGGACTCTTCAGGTACTCAAGATGTACACCCTCTACCCCTCTGCCCCATGTCTTTGGAATCATTCTTGTTGGAGGGAGGGAGGTGAGAAACTTATCCTTGACCTCCAAGCATGTAGCAAGGACTCAAAATTATTTGTTGAATTGGATTGAATTGAATTCTTAATTCTGGTCATCCTATCTGTTTTTCATGTGATTGATACTTTGTACTGTTTCCCCTCTTATTCACAGTGACCAAAATTCGTGTTTGATCAGTGCCTTCCTCCCACACCTCCAAGACAGGAGTCATTGGTTGGATTTAAGAGCATAAAGGTCACTATTGGTAGTATCAGTTTTACTCTTCCTTCCCTGAGATTTATTGGGACAGTCTGGAATATGTGTTGTGTTTTGTAAAGGAGTTGGATGCCCTAAGGCAGTGGTGAGATGATGCTATTAATTTATTATTAACAATAATTATCACACTCCATGGGGCCCTCCTGGCAGAATGAGGCTGATAACCTCCTGTTGTGATCAGTGTAGGCTACAGTTCCATACTCCTGCCACAATAATTCTGGGATTCTCTGAATAGTGAGTAACAGAAATACTTACCAATAAACCCAGGACATAAAAGAAATAAGAAAGTGGGCTTAGTAAAAATAAAGCAGTGGACCTAAAATGGAATAGATAATTCCTCTTTGTTTAGTTTTCCCAGGAAATTCTGTTTGGGATCTTGGAACTTAGCAGAGAGGGGAACTTTGAAACTATGTCTACATGAGCCATATATCTACATGAATAATTCATTCAGTTATTTGGACACTTTCAAACAGATAGACACTCAGAATCATGTAGGCAAAACAGCTGGAAAGCTGTCTGTATTTCTTTTCCAGTTTTCATTCATACATTACGTAGAATCAGAATCTGGGTGCTAGAAACCATACTTTTGGACTCTCTCTAGATGTGATGATGATGGAAACCATTGCGATAATAATAACTGAAAATTATATAGTACTTTAAGGTTTGCAAAGAACTTCATATATAGTATTTTAACTCAGAATGATAATGACCATAACAAGGAAGCAGGGACAATGGCATCTGTCAGTGTGTTGCGTAGGGGACCAGCATCTCTGTGATGGATCTGGTGAAACAGATTACAAAGTCTTTCTGCAAATATAGCAGGAAAAGCATACTGGGAATTAGTGAACTGCATACTGGGAATTAGTGAACCTGGGTTCTAGTCTCAGTTTTGTTTCTAAAATGAAAGGCTTCAATTAGATTATATATAAGCTACAAAGATCCATGATCCAAGTACCACTATGCTTGTAAATCTAAGTTCTCAGGGTACTATACAACCAAACTGCTCCCAGATATTAAGTATCCACTAAGTTCAAAACATTCAAAGCTGGGGAATAGAAGAAGAATATGGCAGAGTTGTTGCCCTCAAGGAGCATTTAATGTAGTTGATTTTATTACTCAGTCCTTTCTCAATAATTATACACTTAGCTTTCTTGTATTTGAGGGGGAGATGGAAAAGGAGGGATGTTGACCAGTCATATAATCTGTCTACTTTTAATGATATTACTTTTTTCTAAAGATGTATCAAATGACTTTGACACATGATTTTGAACATCCATTGATGCATGTGTGCAGGATATATAACTTTTGGGTTCGATTTGAGCTTCCTGTTTTGTGATCTACTATTCCATTCTCTTCTCTGATTTTTTTCGTGAATTCGAAATAACTTCGTATTACAAAATAGACTTTTCTTCACATTCAAATGTCTTTCTCTTGGCTGCTTGTACAACTTACTGTTACTGAAATTGTGAACTTTAGCTACTCTATGCCTTTGAATTAGAAGTATATTTTGTTTTGTTATTTTCTTTTTAGCAGTCTCCTGTGGATTCAGTGGATCAATACTTTGTTGTCTGTGTTCAGAAGTTCTGGACAAGTTTCTGTCCATTATTTCTTGCAGTGTTATAGATGTTTTGGTTTTTTTTTTTTAATTTGTTATGTTATTCTGAGAAACCTATGATTCCTAAGTTCTTTCTGTGTATCGTGTCTTCAAGGTCAGTCACTTTGATTTCTATAGAACTTGTATGTTCTTTTACCCAGACTGGTTTTTGTTTCTTTCTTGCTAAATTTTCCTCCATTTCAGTATTTCAAATCTGTTCTTTCTCTAGCTCTCATTCTTTGTTTTTTTTTTTTTCTGATTTTCCATTTCTTTGGAGAGTTTTTTCATCTTACTCTGCTATTTTTAAATATAGCATTGAGACCTCTTATGTCAAAGATAAATTTCCTCCAAATTTTAAATATACATATATATATTTCCTTTTTTGAATCATCCTAAAATATCTTATTGTCCCATGAGTTGTGGAGAATCTTCATGATTTTTTTTCATTGAAGAATTTTGGTTAATTTTCCTTTCTATTATATATTTTTCAATGTGTTTGAGTTTCTCTTTGAGATTTTATACACTTTTGCTTCTATTTTTACAAATTTGTCTAATAGTTATTTGCTCATGAGCTGGCATTTTATGTTTTCTCACTGAGTCTATATTCCTTGTAATTCTCTTCTGAATTCTTTCTTCACTCTTTCATTTCCCCACTCCCCCATTCCCTATTTTACCACTTCACAGACAACCCTTCCTCCTCACCCCTCCCTGGGGCCTCTGAGTATGACAAATTGGTCATATAGGAATAGGTCAGACTAAGGTCCCTCCCTAAAGTAGACTCCATGAGGAGAGAAATGGCCACAAGAATCTTCATTCACTCTGTTCCCTCTTGCATCTATGATGAAATACAAATTGTGTTTTTGATATTTAAAGCCCTTCACTGTCTGATCCTACTTTCTAGGATGATTATATACTATTCCTCACAAAGTACTCTCAATTATAGACAAACTTTCTTATTTTCTATTTGCCATGCAAGAAGTTCTATCTCCATAGACGTGCATAGACAGTGGGTTAGGTATTTCCAGGTGTGCTGCAATACCTGGCCTGTGCATCATGTTATCCATTTCCACCTCCTTTCTCTTCAACTTTGTACAGGTTTTCCCTATTGGACAAAGTGCTCTCACTATTCACTTCCTCCTCTTAGAGCCTCTACTTCCTAAACTCAAATGCTACATCTCACATGAGATTTTTCCTGACTACCTCAATTAGTGCTGCTACCAATCAATTTGAACTTATTTTATTTTAAATTTGCTTATCTGTGTATGTATTGTTTTCCCTTAATAGAATATGAATTCCTTGAAGGCAGAGGTCTTTGTTCTTTATATCCCTGGTGCCTAACATAATGGTAGGAGGCATAGACTACATGCTTAATGTATGCTTGTTGACAGAAATTGAAAAAATCAAACTGGGTTCCTATCTGTATTCTGAAATTTATTACCAATATGGTTTTAGGAAATTCACTTAACCTTTCTGTGCATCAGTTTCTTTATTTGGATGCTAGATGGATCAAAGGGAAAACAATGGAAATAAGAAGACCAATTGGAAAGCTGTTGTAGAGTAATATAGGTACAATCTAGCAACAGCATGGATTTTGGCAATGGAATGAAAAGGAAAAGAAAATAGTATAGTGTAGTATAGCATGGCATGGTGTGGTGTGATGTGGTGTGGTGTGGAATGGTGTGGAGTGGTATGGTGTGGCATGGTGTGGTATGGTATGGTATGGCATGGTGTGATGTGATATGGTGTGGTATAGTATAATGTAAAAAGTGTTGCACCTTGGAGGTAGGGGACCTGACTTCAAATCCTTGTTTGCTGCTTAATATTTTGTGTCACCTTAGAGAAGATATTTTTAACTTTTCTGGGCTTTAATTTCTTTGTGAATAACTTCATACATGAGGAGGTTAGATTAAAAGTTCTCTAAGGAAACTTCCATTCTAAATTCTATGAGCCTAGTATGTAAATGTATGCAAGAAACATACAAATATATGCAAGAAACACTACAAAGGAAGAACAATAGCTAATCAAGGTTATTATCAGGAAAAATATCCACCACAAAAGCCCTGCTCTGGCACCTGAAACAAGTACCTTGCCCAGTGTTAATAAGGAATATACTAGAGGAGATAAGAAAAGACAACCAATGGTTCTCTTCCAAGACTCTCATACAATCAGTTTAAGAATAAGCTTCTTAATATGGTTGACATCATCACACATATATAGTCTATATCAAATTGTTTACTGTCTTAAGGAGGGGGAAGGGAGAAAATTTGGAACTCAAAAATTTTTAAAATAAATGTTAAAAATTGTCTTTATATGTAATTGGGAAAAATGAAATTCTATTAAAATCTCAATAAATGAGTAAACAAAAAAAGAAAAAAGTTTCCTAGAGCTTTGTTTTCAAAATTACTTTTGCCTCATTTCAGAACTGGGTAGAAAGTTGGTCTGCAATGGACCTCACCCAAAAGAATTAAAACTTGAAGAGAATCTCACAAATTGGTCTTTTCAGTGAAGAGTGCTGTCCATGGATCCACAGATTCAGTGTAGTGCTGAACCAGTTTCTAACGCACAAGTTATAGAAATAATGATGGAGGAGGGGGAGAAGTGAGCTCTGTACTCTTGCCCATAACATTTAATTTAAAATGTGTGCCAGAGCAACAATTAGTATATATTGTTGACTTTGCTTCCAACATCCCTGATCCTCTCCCCTATCCCCAACCCAAGTCCCTTGGTAAATGAAATGACTGGTGAATTTCTGCATGATTTATTGGAGGATGTGAGTATATGGGAGAGAGACACACAGAGACACAGATAGACAGAGAAGGGGGCGGGGGAAGAGAGAGAATGCATATGTGTGAATATATATGTGTTAAGAGTGGTAGAAGAGGTCCAAAGACTGGTAGTGGGCTGGCACTAAGGTCCAAGTAACATTTATTCTGAACCATATAGAATCTGTCTTGTTTGAAGCATGAGAATTCTGCTCACAGTGTGCTTCCTGTCATTGAAAGACCATGTGGTACAATACATAGGGTTTTGGAGATGGAGTGGGGAAAATCTGAGCTCTCAAGTCCTACCTCTGATACTAAGGGTGTGACCATGGACAAGTCATTTAACCTCTCTGAGCCTGAGCTTCCTAATCTGTAAAATGAAAAAGTGGTCTCAGTTGTTTCTAAGGAACCTTCTAACTCAGATCCTATAACCTGTGACTCACATTTTCTCAGTAGAAAAGTTGATAAACTTCTATGAATTTGCAGAATTATAGAATTTCAGAGTAATCTCAGAGGCCAAATTGCCCAACCTACTTAAGAATTTTTCCTTCAACATACCCAAGAAGTCACAGTCACTGTTAAATGAACTCTAAAGAGGGAGGATCCAATACTCCTTGACACAGCTTATTCCATGTTTGGATATCTCTGTCAGGATTTTTTCCAAGCCTAAATCTACTGCTCTGAAATTTTGTCCACTTAGTTATGAATGATGGGACTAAGTGAAAGAAGTCAAGTTTCTCATAGTAATAGTAGTAGTAGTAATAGTAGTAGTGGTGGTGGTGGTAGTAGTGGTGGTGGTGGTGGTAATAGCTAGAATTTGTATAATTCTCTTAGGTTTACAAAATACTTTATAAATGTCATTTCATTTTAATCTTACCACAACTCTATGAACTAGATGCTATTATTAACTTCATTTTACAGGCAAGGAAAGTGAGGTAGAGGGTGAATTGCCCAGAGTCACACAGATAAGTGTCTAAGACTGGATTCCAGATCCAACTCTCTGTCCAATACGCTAGTTGCTTGTCATCCTCCAAATCCTTGAATGGTTATCATGTTTGCACCCATATAATCTTCTAAAAAGAATAAAGAAAAATGAGATCTGTCCATGAACAAAAAAGTCCGCTGCTTATTTGTCTTTCCCATCTTCTGGGATGTTTTGAGATTGGGCAAAAATACTGGGTAGAGTATGAACAAGAAATGGGAAAAATTTGACAAAAACAAGTGCAGAGGGATGAGTTAGCTCTTTCCCCTCATGGAACCTTCCTAGGAGAAGAGGTGACTGACTGTCCTTAAAATAGCTTTCCAGATTCTTCATCTATTTATACAAAATAAGTTCCTAGAATCTAGTTCTTTAAGGAGAAAGATTCAATTCAATGCAATTCAATTGAACACCTAGCCCATTTCCAGTCTTCTGGACAACAACCGCAGTGTACCATAGTGAATAGAGCTCTGCTCTTGGAATGGAAAAGACCTGATTAAAATCTTATCCTGAGAAAATAATACAATCTCTCTGAGCCTCAGTTTCTTCATGTATAAAATGGGGTTGATCATAGTCAGAGGACTGTTGTGATAATCAAATGAGATAAGGTATGTAAAATGCTTTAGATGTTAAGATACTATATGAATACAAACTATGTTGATTTCTTCTTATTAATTACATTAGAATGAATGATAAGGAACAACTGTGTCATTAAGGCTAGAGGAAAGGTCATTTCCTAGCACAAACATGTTAAAATCATAGCCTTGTCAATGAAATGACCATCACTCCATATGCACATTTCTCGAAAGGTTAAAAATTCATGTGCTGCCCCACACACGATTGCAGCAGGTGTTACCTAGAAAGGGAATTGGTTAGAGTTAGCCCTTGTTCAGTGATCTGGGTTTTCATTAGTGTGGGCTTGTCAGCAGAGAGGTCATGGCTAATTTCACTCTTTTCCCAATGAGCTCTGCTGATAATCCTATGTTAAGACACAATCAGGTGTGAGAGCATGGACTTTAGGAGAACCACAGTTGCAAAGGCTGAAGAGATGTTCTTTCTTGTTCTTACTCTCCCGTCCACCCATCTTCATCCTAAATAAAGGACACGAATGAATAGATTTCACTGGTTAACAAAAGAGAGATACAACATATGGCTAGAGCAAAGGGGAATGGAAAAGCAAAGAGAGATGTCAGAGATATTGTAACAGATGGAATGTGGGAATTTTACCACTACTTCAATGCATGGGAGAAATAATGTCAGAGAAAATCTGAAAGAACTGGAGAGATGAATGGTCACATAGAAGGGCTTGGAATTCACACCTTTTTTCATTTGAAGAGTCTGTTTATGTAGTGGATGGATAACTGGGTTAGGAGCCAGAGTCCCAGTTATAAAAGCCTGCAATGACCTTAGGCAATTCATTTAGCTCCTGAGCCTCAGTTTTCATATCTATGAAAGGAAGATTCTAACTGTCACTGCCTACCTCTCAGGGTGGTTACAAAGGTCAAATTCAATGATATATGGGTGACTTAAAATCTTGATAAATTTCAAACACTATACAAATGCAATATACATTTATCAGTGCCTTAATGCATGAGACAAATTTTTAATCAAATTAATAGGAAGATGATATTGCTGAACTATCATCATTTCAATATACTATTTAAGGGCTTTCTTCTTTTTCCAGCAGCAGTGAAAGGTTTGTACTGTTCCATCCACACTCTCTTGCCTATGACCTATGAATGACAAAGGAGACAAGTTTGCAAGATGTTTAGCCCCAGGATAGTAAGATGGATAGCTCCAGGGTTTAAGGTTCATTCTGAGGTCATGCAACTAAACAAATATTGACTCATAATGGGAATCAAACTTTTGATATTAGTCCAACACACTGCTGCTACCATGAAATCAGAGAATCAGAGTTGAAAAGAACCTTATCATTCCTCTAAACCAGCCCCTAACAATCATAGGCTACTAGGTTATTTCCCAAGGATGGTAATTCATATTTTTCTAGTACTTCAGTGTTTACAAAGTGATTTCATAATACCTCTCTGAAGTTGGTAAAACAAATATTCCTTCCATTTTACAGATCGGGAAACTGTGGTTTAAAGGATTAAGTAAATTGTTCAGATTGACTTCAATGCAAATCTTCTGCCTCTAAGATCAGTGCTGTTATCTCTTCACCCACAGTGTGGCAATCCACATTTGGTGGATGGAAGGATGACAGGATAAAGGAAAGAAGGAATGAACTGGTGACTAGGTGAAGCCTGTCTTGGTGAGGGAAGGCCATTGATTCCATTTGGTTGTCAATCATGCAAGCATGATGGTTAAAATTTTAAAAACTTTTTATGATGTTTCTCAGGAAAGATTCTCTGCTAGAAAGTAAGTTCTCTGACAGTAGAGACTGTTTCATTTTTTTCTATTTGTATGTCCAGTGCTCAGCACATTTCTTGGCATATAGCAGGAACTTAAATAAATGTTATTGGGCTTATTGATTAAAAAAGTAGAAAGACCTTTGGACCAGAAGCCAGGAATCTGACCTTGGACAGTTCCTTCATCCTCTTTGAGGTGATGTAGAAAGAAATAAAGGTCAAACCCTGAGGGAAGAAAATAAAGGACAAGCTTGCCAGTAGGTGTTTAGAAGAAACAAATTACAGACAGAAAAGCCAAAGAAACCCTAGAGTTTCAGGGGAATAGGAAGATCATAAAAAAGTTGAACAACATGGGGAGCAGCAGAAAAACCAATGATTATGAAAACAGACCTGGTATTATTTGGAAAGAAAGAAACAAATCTCCCTAAAGAAAAAGGAAAGGGGAAAGGGAGCGAGAGAGAGAGAGAGAGAGAGAGAGAGAGAGAGAGAGAGAGAGAGAGAGAGAGAGAGAGAGAAAAGGTGATACATATCTAAATTGATGAGACTTCAATTAGTTCTCCAGGGAAACCTTTTAGACCCAATAGAGATCTCCTGGTATTTCAAAATAAATGCAAAACTTCTTGAATTTCATAGCCATTGGATGTGGGCCAACCATCTCAGAAACTGCCAGAGGGAGGGGAGATTTGTGCAAGGCAGGTCTTACCATTTCAATACATGCTGAATTCAATCAAATGCAGATCATCCAGGCACCTAGCTCTGCCAGAGAGAGGTGCCAGGAAGGAGAGTTACCAAAGGCAAAGAAGTGGTAAGAAGTAGAGGGTCCCACAGGCCTTGCAATTGTAGCATTCTGAACCACATTCCGAGTGGAGAAAGCAAGGTCTGGGAAGTGGCATGCCTTATTCCACACCCAGAGGTTGGTGGTTCCTTTCTCAGCCTGGTGATCTGCGCCCACAATAACACTCCTGTTAGTGCCTGAGCACAAAGTCTCCACATTGCCTTCTCACAGGACTTGGGAGTGCCTGAAAGGAGAACTGACTGCTTCATTGTCAGCTTCTGTAGACTTGCTAGCTGGCAGTGAGAATCTATTTTCTCTCACTAAATTAATCACTGTTGGAAGCCGATCTCCTGGGGTTTCCTCACCACACACGGACACACAAGAACGCACTCTTATTCTCACTCTCTTTCTTCCACTCTTTCTCACTTTTTTCCTCACCCTCCACCCCTTCTTGGTTTCTCTCCCCTTTCTTCTCTTCTCCCCCGCTTCATTTCTTTTTTAATCATCCCTTCAAACCCTGACTCTCCCAGCTGGGGATATATGGGCTCGCAAGAGAGACAGCTGGAAAGGGGCTGTCAGGAAGCAGGTATGGGTCCAGGACCAAAGAGCAAGAAGCAGAAAGGAGAGCTGGAACATCCCTCAGCATATCCTAAGTGCCAAATCATGCTGTGAAAAGAAGGAGAGAAATAAGGAAGGGAGTGGACAAAGGCAGTGAGGAGAGAGGGCAGAAGTTGCAGCTGCCACACTCTTAGTTGCCAAATATGGTGTTTTCCATGAGCTCTGCTGGAAGTGTGGGACTGCAGGGGATGGGCAATGTGCAATGACGTTGATATATCAGGACAATGTAATTATGCAATGTAATCTTTACTACAGAGCTTGAAAGCATTGTTATCATCAACATGGCATAGTGACTACTGGACTTAGATATACTCAAGTTCAAACCTTGCCTTAGTCACCTCTGTGATCTTGGCCAATAATTTTGTTTATCTAGGTCTCAGTTCCTCATCTGGTTTTGTTCCAGTTTTAAATCTGTGACTCTGTGATCACTGAGCTATTCAAGTTCAGGACTGGGTTAGTATAAGTTATGTTTTTCCTACCACAAGGAAAAACTTAGGCAGAGGTATAAGCAGTTATCTTGGTTTAGTTCCTAGAGGGAAAACTATTTCCACTGTTCCTGATCAGACCCCCTGTAGTCAGCAGGCCAGAGAGTAAGGAAACCTCATTTATTCAATAAATGGCCCATGGAAGCAGTGATCTCTCTCCCAAGAGGCAGGTAAACTATGAATGTATCTACTATGAATGGGGTACCTATTCAATGAAGGCAAAATGGCCTGGAAACTTTCCAGCTATCAATCATTCCTCCAAAGAGTCTAGTTCCTAAGGAGGTCACTCAAGGGCAAAGCAGGAGAAAGGTGGGGAGGGCAGTGGGTCTGTTTGTCTTGATCTCATAGATCCCTGGTAGGCAATGGCCAACTCCTAACTCCTTACCCCTTCATGAACACAGGTTGGAAGATGCTTCAAACAGAGATGTCCCTGTAAATAAGGAAAAGGACACAGGGAAATGGTGCTGCTGTGTAATGGTACCCCTGGTTATAATGGAGGCTCTTTCTTAAGCAGCAAACTCCTGGACTTTCAAGAAAATAGAAGAGAGAAGAGAAATACTTTTCTTTGGGGCTACTTTGGAGCACTAGAAGTGAAGTTTAGATACCCAAATTTGAATCTTGGATTTTCTACTTGCTAGCTGAGTGACACTGAACAATTTACTGGATGTTTCTGAACCTATTTCCTCATCTGTGAAATAGGGATCTGTTCTAGTTGCTGTCCTTCCTCTTCAAAGAGGACCAAAATGACATCACCATGATAAAATGAAGTCTTAGTGTGTCTGACTGTGGTTGATCAGACAAATACAAGCTCGGAATGCTCTACCACAGGTTGGGCACAGATAGTTGGGTAAATATCCCAAATTTTCACATTCCACATTTCCTTTGTGCTGTCTCAATTTTGCTTTGCTCAAAGAGCACAGCAACCTTTCTGATGTGGGCATGCCATGCTGAGTGGTCCAGTGCCAGTGTCTCCCACGTTGCATAGTCAAACCCAAGGTTCTTGAGAGAGACCTTGAGAGTGTCCTTGTACCGTTTCTTCTGGCCACCATGTGATCACTTGCCCCATGAGAGTTCTCCATAAAATAGTCTTTTTGGCAAACATACATAGGGGTAGTGATACTCACACTATCCACCTTACAAAGTTATGGAGAAAGCCCTTTGTGAATTTTAAAGTAGTATAAGCTGTTTAAAAAAATAATAATAGCAGCTAGCAAGTATTTATATAGCACTTTAAGACTTTCAAGTCACTTTACAAATAGTATCTCATTTTATCCTTACAAGAACCCTGGGAGGTGGGAAAAGTTGTTATCCTCATTTTCACAGATGAGGAAAACTGAGGCAAGCAGAGGTTAAGCAACTTGCCAAGGGTCACATAACTGGTAAGTTTCTGAAACTGGATTTGAATTCAGGTCTTCCTGACTTCAAGCTTGATGCCCTCTTTCCACTGAACCATCATCCTCATTATTATAGCTAAGTCATCTAGAACAGTAGTCTGTATGAGATTTTCAGGATTGTGTCCCTAGAAAAAATAAGGATTATGACCAGACAAAAACAGAGGAAATGCTTCTTAATAGAGATCTTGCCTGGTTCTTTGGAGGAAGGCAATAATCATTCACATTTGATAAGTTTGACAATGGGTGTAAAGTGCTTTCCTTCCTCACAGCAACCCTATGAACTGACAGTGAGAGTGTGATTGTCTCCATTTTATATATAGTAGAACCAAGGCTCAACAATGAGAGATAAAATAGATAGGCATATGAATTTGAGAACTCACCATTAGGATAATTACTCATTTTAAATCTTTTTCCTCAGAGGATCATAGGTTTAGAGCTAGAAAAGGACCTTAGAATCCATCTAGTCTGAGGTTTTCCTTTTACATCTGAGGAAACTCAGACCTAGAGCTGGCTAAGGTCACACATACTGGTGACTGAGCCTGAATTCAAACCTAAGTCTTCTGACTTGAATACTAGTGTTTTCTACACTGCATCATGCTATTATCTCCAAACTTGCACTCTAGCCCAGGCAACCTTATTCTGGCATCTTTAATGACCAAGGTCATTGAAAAGGTGGGGCCCATCAGGTCAGAGAAAACTCCCAAGCATGTTGGGTTGAGTTAACTGTTTTAGTAACATGTATGGTGATGCCATCTGTACTGTTTTCATGTCTTATCGTCACCAAGCACTAATATGCTCGCTATTCTGGGATGGTACCACCTGTTTTAAGATAGGGCTCAGAGTTTCCTCTTATCCTAACCTCAGCCTATCTTTTTTATTAAACTTTACTTTTGTTTCTATGTTACCTTCAATTCCCAGTATATTCTTCCCCTCTCCCCTTTCTAAGCTATCGCATATGAATGAATGAATGAATAAGTGAAAAAATTTTAGTGTTATATACAAAACTAGAGGCAACTAGGTGGCTCAATAGATAGAGCACTGGGCCTGGAATCAGGAAGTTCCAATCCTGAGTTCAAATCTGGTCTCAGACACTAGCAATGTGACCCTGGGCAAGTCACTTAACTTCCATTTGCCTCACTTCCTCATTTGTGAAATGAGCTGGAGAAGGAAATGGCAAACCACTCCAGTATCTTTGCCAAGAAAAAGCCAATAGGGTTACGAAGCATCAGGCACAACTGAGCAATGGAAACAATTAGCACTGGAGCTACAAACAGGTCTTTGCTCTCAAGGAGGGCGCATTCTAACATGAGGAGGTGATACATAAGGGAAGTTTCAGCCACAAATTAGAAAAATCCAGTGGTCCTTGGAGTGCAGCCGTGAACCATGTGATAACAAAGATTAACCAAGAAAAGGGGGAGAAAGTTTGGCAAAACCAATCGCTACATCAATTATATTGGATAGTAGATGCAATATCCCCCACACATAGTCCCCCATATATGCAAAGAGGGAAGGGAGGTTCATCCCATCTATTTACAGAAACTTTCTTCTGGCTGAATGAATTCATTAGAATTCTCCCAACCCCAAATTAGGGACTCCCTAGGACTATTAACACCTTTTTCAGTGACATCTCTTTTCCACCCCCTCCTCAGGAAGAGCATTGAGAGCCTGAGATTCTGCCTGGTGAAAGCTTGATTTTCTGGTTTAATAAACTGGGTCATCTCTTTCTCAGGTATGCATTTGGAGGCGTGCGTTATACAAGATTCTCAACCTAGAGCCTCAAAGAAGCTTAGAAAGAAGCTCATTACCCTGAGAGAAGGCAGGGGGAATGCACAGATGTTCTATGTGAAAAGTGGCATGGTTTATCTAACTCCTCACTCCTACACATTACTTAGAGGGTGGACAAGGGCAAGTATAGAAATCTGTTAGGGTCTCATTTCTCTGCTCCCCTTTCCACCATACCCCTCCCACTCCTATTCTATAAAATTGAATCCTTCACCCAGACCAGATCTTCCATCCTCTTTGTTCTCATTAGTTCTTCTGTGTCCTGCTGGTTCTTAGGCTTCATTTGAATCTATTTCTCCTTTTCTCCTGCTGGTTTTGCCCAATTTGCTGCTCCAGTCCATTCTTAGGATCCTTTTCTGATCTTTCTAGAAACTACAGGGCTTTGGTAGTCTAAAAAGGCCTGACTCTTGTTAAGACTTTGTCCCCTTCTTACCATGCACCTCCATGGTAGCTGTCAATTCTCGCAGAATGTAAACTCCTTAAAGCCAGGAATTGCTTCATTTTTGATTTTGTAGCTGTGCATCTGACTCCTTTCCAGCTCCACCACTGTTTCCACACATACCTTCTGGGAACCTATCTCATCCATACTACCCAAATGAGCTAATTGATAAGTGTTTAGTGAGCACCTGCTAAGTATGAAGGATGCCAGACACTGGTGTGCATAAAGATAGAGGTGGCATAGAGGAGAGAGTGCTGGATGTGGCGGCAGGAAGACACTTACTATCTGTGTGACCCTATGCCAGTCACTTACCCTTTCTTAGCCTCAGTTTCCTCAGATGGGAAATGTGGATGATAATACCTCATAGGGTTATTATGAGGATCAAATAAAATTACATATGTGAAGCATCTCACAAAGCTTAAAGTGTCTAAATGCTAGCTATTATAGTAATTACAATTATTTGTAGTCCCTGCTCTTGAAGAACTTCTAATCTGGAATGGAAGATAAGACCAGGACACATGGGAAAATAACTTGGGGAAATAAGGCAAGGATACATTGTTTCAAGTGAATGGTGCTGACATTCAGGGGTCCTATGCATCCAGGGAGGAAGAGAACACAAAGTATTTATTGACCATGCACCCAGTACCCGCTTGCATGGACAGCTCCCATTTATCTCTTCCTCTCCTTCCTTCAGCCTGGCACCATCATCCCCATGTCATGCAGCCCAACCCCCCAGTTGTCTCCTACCTACTTCTCCATGCTCAGCCACTCTTTGCTTCTATTTCCATCTCTGTCCCTCTCACATCCCTAGAGCTCCAGTGCTTCTCCTCTTCAAGCTCTCAGTCGCTCTTTGTATCTATCTCCTTCTAATTTCCCCTATCTCTCGCTCCCCTCCCTTGGCACATATTTTTCAGCTGTTGTGCCTCCAGCTTCTCTTTCCTATATTTCTGTCAATATCTCTTTCTTTCACTCCCCATTTCTTACTGTCAGCTCCCTGCCTCCTGATCTCTCTCCCTTCCAGTGGTTCTTCTTTGTCTCTGTTTCTTATTCATTTAGAGGCACTATTTATTATGTTACATCAGAACGAAGAGCTTCCCTATCTCCCTGTTTTTCTTTCCTCTTCCTAACTCCGCCCCCCCCACAACTCCCAACTACAACTCTTTCTCTCTGAGGCCCTCAGCTGCAGATAGGAACCATGTTCAATCCAAGCCCTGTTCTTTGCCAAAGAATAACAATGAACTCAAGAGCTACAGAGACACAGAAAAAACATCTCTGTATTTCAAGAGACATCCCCGTCTCCTAGGTCAAAATAGCTTCTCTTGTTTTATTTATAAACTCAGGGGGATGGGGAGTGCCCAGCATACAGATGGCACAGCTGGTTCTGGCTGGTGTACTTAGTTGGATGCCTACATGATTTTAGGCTCGTCTGTTCCCTCATAGCTGGGACCTTTAGAATACACTTGGCTGTATTTAGCTGGGAGACCACTGCCAAGGTTGGAGCATTGGGGTGGGTGGGTGGAGGTTCTCTCTGCCTCTACAACATGATTTGGCAGACAGAAGCTCAGTGTGACTTGGGACAAGCTGGACAAAGTGTTAGGGCTGAAATGAACCTTAGAGACCATCTGGTCCAACCCACTCAGCTTAGAGAGGAGGAAACCTGGTTAGTCACTCATTGTCACATAGCAAATGAGTGACATTGTTCAGTGTGTTTCCCAAAACACTTCTCTGTTCACTGCCCCCTCCCATAGCATTCATTTGATGAAGTTGCTAACTGAATGGCACTGCAAACCCAGGTCTCATCCCATAGTGGCTGTACACTGCAGGCAAACAATAGGTTAAGCCTTCACTCCATCTCTGACAAACTTAAGTTTCTCAAAAAGCTCCAAGTCAATATGTATTCTTCCCCATTCCCCTTTAACTCTCAAGGTAGGATGGCATAGTGAATAGGAAATTATCCTTGAGCTGAGAAAACCTGGGTTTAGTTCATGCCTTTGACTCATACTTGATATGTGACCCTGGGCAAGTCACTTAACCTCTATCTGCCTCAGTTTCCTCATATGCACAATGGGGATAATAATAGCACCCAGCTCCCAGGATTGTTTTGAGGATAATAATAAGGTAACATTTGTAAATGCTTTGTGAACCTTAAAGTACTCAAATACTCAAAATAGCTTTGTTAATATTTTCCTCATTTTACATGAGAAAATTAAGGTCAGAGGTAAAAAGTCTTATCTAAAGTCATCTGGTTAATAAATGACCAAGCTGAGTTGTTCTCTAATGTGGAAACCAGGATTCTTTCTCTTCCACTCTGATGGCTGTTAGTACCATAGTCTGGGGACAGGAAAATTGGCACATGCTGATGAGAATGATGTCACTCAGTGGATGTTGCTAAATTACTTACAATGTAATTTTCTTCTCCTGTAACTTCATGCATCTATGTGGGGCTTCCTCAATTAGATGTTAAGCACCTTGAGAGCAACTCAGTGTCTTCTAAAATGTCATGTCTCCTTCCCTCCACCAGTCAACTTTGTG
Organism: Bettongia penicillata ogilbyi; assembly: GCA_023548195.1. Classification (NCBI taxonomy): domain Eukaryota; kingdom Metazoa; phylum Chordata; class Mammalia; order Diprotodontia; family Potoroidae; genus Bettongia; species Bettongia penicillata. Next base: position 2,783,123 of record JAJHZJ010000663.1, on the reverse strand, counting down.
TTGGACACCCAATAACTTCTCAATAAATACTTCACTTATTCCCCAGTGGAGACGACAGTCTATGATGTCAGAACCAGGGATAATGATGATAACTGATATTGGTATGATACTTCGTACCTTACAAAGTACTTTATATATATTACCTCTTTTTGGTTTCATAATAACCCTGGGAGGTATGAATTGCAGGTTTAATTAATTTTAATTAATTAATTTTTAATTTAAGAGAATTAATATTTTCTTTTTTGCTAATGAGGGAACTAAGGCTCAAGGGAGTTTAATGTGTTTTCCAGGGTCATACAGCTATAGTAAGTCTCAGAGGCAGACTTTGAATGCCAATTTTCCTGACTAAATGCAGCATTCTCACTAGCACACCACATTGTCTCTCATGCATGAGACACAGATGGAAGGACTCAGTGTGGTATAATGTGTTAGGAATCAGGAAACCATCTTTGTGAAATTGGGCAAATCAGCCCTCACTCCTCTTCTAGGCCTCAGTTTCCTCAGCTGTAAAATGAATGGGACTGATGAAATAACTGCAGCTCCAGTTCTAACATTCTGTTATTCTCTCTGTCTCCAGTGTCCAAAAGTAACAAATAAAAGTCTTTGTGTCCTGTGAGAATCATTTTCTCCTTATGTTGCTCTAGAGAGAACTGAACATTTGCCATTGCTTGATGCTTTTTCTTTTTTTTGAAAGCGTCTCTTTCCATTGGTCTCTTTTCTCCCTTCCTTCTCTTTGGCTTACTCATTCACTCCTACTCTTTTTTCCACTGTCCTCCCATTCTCCCCAGTCCTCCCTACCTCCTTGCCTTTCTCCACCTCCTTCACCTCCCTGTCTGCCTCTTCCCTTTCTTCTCTGGATGAAGTTGTCACACAAATACCCATTGAAAGATTCTTCCCCACAGTGAAAGATCTGAAATGTTCTTGAAAAGGCTTCGGCCCGTCAGTGTCAAATCCCTGGTTCAGAGCGGGCAGGAAGTGATGGGCTCTGACACCTGTTCTCTCTCTCCCCCCAACTCCCTTGGGAGATGTCTTAAATCCCTGCTCCTGCAGAGGGAAAGGGAAACAGTGATGATCCAAAGGCCTTGTTGTCTAACCTTAGACAAAGGGAAATAGTAGAAAGACAGAGAGACACCCCTTAAGAGGAGATGAAGGGAGTAACAGAAGAAAAGCAAGGGCTGAGGGAGGGGAGGAAAGAAACTTGGCTCTGAGAGGTGAGGTGTGTTTCTGCTTTATCTTTCCCGAAACCAAGCTCCTAGAGTACTCTCCTGACATCTCCACACCAGGCTTCTTTGCTCTCAGTATCTTTCTGACTCCCGTACCCCTTTACATGATATGTTCCCCCATGAGAACAGAAGAGCTTGGAGGGCAGAGATTGCCTGACTTTCTTATTGTATTTATATTTCAAGCACCTGGCATGTAGTAAGCACTTAACAGATGTGCATACTTTTATTCTCTCTTTAATTCTCCGTCTCTCTGTCTCTTTCTGTCTCTCTCTTTCTCTCCCTCCCTCCCTCTCTCTCTCCCTTTCTGTTCCTCCCTCCCACCTCCTATCCCTTTCTCTCCATCATCCCCTTTTCCCATTACCTCTCTTTCCCTCCATCTCTCTCTCCCTCTCTCCCTTCTCTCTCCCTCTCTTCTCCCTCTTTCTTTTCCTCCCTCCCACCTCTTCTCCCTTCTTCCCCATCATCCCCTCCATCCCCTCTTCTTATTACCTCTCTCCCTCCCTCTCTTTCTCCTTGATTCCCCTTCTGTCTTTAAACTGGATGGCCTTCTCCAGCGCTGTTTTTCTGATACTGTGTCTCTTACTACCAAGGAAGGAAAAAGTGAGTATTTCCCTACCACATACTTTCCCTTTTAATCTATCTAATAGGATAACCTTCTTTAGATAAAAACTTAGTCATGTTGCTCTTCTACTATAAAGTATTTTGAGGCTCACTGTCATGTCTGTAGGGAGGCCTTCATTTCACAACCACAAAAATTAATAAGATTCAAAGGCCTAAAAGAAGTTCATAAATACAGAAAATGCATAATGCACTAAAGTAATCCAAGAAGAAGTAAATTTGGACTACAATTGGGACAACACCCTAATTCTGGTAAAATCCCTCTCTTATGAGTGATCAACAATGCCTTCCAGACTCATAAGTCTAACCAGAGTTTTCAGTTCCTTCCTCCCTGAAGGTAAACATATTTGGGGATGGCAGAACAAATAATCCCTTCATCACTGGGCATGTACCATCCAAGCAACAGATTTTGCTCTCCAAATAGGATGTTGTGCAGGAATTATATTCATCTTCTTCTTGATCCAAGGAACATAGAGTATCAAGAAATATTTCTCTCTCTAGAAGTAGCCTCCCCAAACCTTTTCTTTTCTTATTTAAATTCATTGTTATAGATACACAAGAGGTATTCATGGGGCAATCTAGGTGATATAAAAACCAAAGATATTTTAAAAATCAATTTTAAGAAAGAAGGCAAGTCCCAAAGTTTGTCTGCCTTTCAAACATCCAAGGGCTGGTGGAAGAGACTGTGAATAGAAGGCACTGGCCCACACTACCCTCCTTTTGTCCTGTGGACCTTCCCTCTACGGAGAGAAGATGGTTAGAAGTCACTGGGTTGAGTCCACCCCATTCTGTCTTATGGTCAAGACGCTGACAGGGTTCTTAAGAAAATATTACCAGTGACTTTTTACTCAGTACTTCTCTTAAGAGAATGTGAATATTCCCTTTTGCCTAACAGAAACTTCTTAGATCTTTGGATGAGTCCCAAGCTTCTCTCTGAAAACAAAGGACGATCTTTTTAAATACCAATATTCTTCCAGTGATATCATATGGCTATGAGTCATGGAACACCACCTTCTCCAAAGAACTGAAATTTAAGATCACCCAAAAGCCAACAGAGAGGTGCATGGTGGGCATAGGTCAGATGCATCATGAGCAAGAACTTGCATAGGAGAAGTAGGATGAAACAAGCCACAAGAAAAATGCATGATAAGAAACAAAATGTTAGACCAATTGGATGGTAAAAGTCAGGGCTAACCTACATGTAGTCTATTTATCCCTTTGATATCCACCTAAAATTAAACAAACTAGGGAAAGGTGCTGCCCTTTGGGCAAATTCATTGTGTTAGCCTAATAAGAGCCAATGGATGAGAATCACGCAGTATGAGAAGACCCAGAAAGCTTGAAATCTGTGTCAGTGAAGGGATTAAAGAGAGCCATCAAAGTAAAAGCGTAGTTTTCTTAGCTCCTCCTCAAAAGACTTAAGGTGAATAGAATTACTTCTCATTCCAAAAAAAAATCAAAATAAAAACAAAAATAGGGGACCCATGAACTAGATGATCTTTCTGGCTCTAAAATTCTATAATTTTAACCTCAAATTCTTAGAACCTTGCTTTTTCATTTAAACTTTGGTAGAGGCTTAATGAGAGACTTCTCGCTGTTTCTTGCCTTCCCTTTCTTCCTCGAAAGAACTAATGACCTCCCCTGTGATCACACGCAGTCAAGGCAACATCAGAGAGGGAGCCCAGCAAGCAGGTAGGTGATTAAGAAAATGTGCCTTTACTAACAATTATGTAACCTAGAAATAGCTATAGAGGATAATGCTCAATCTAGGATACCAGCTGCATGGGTCACAGTGCCACAGGGTCTCCCGCAACTGCTGTCTTTCTATTCGATAGTCAGTGTCCCTACCTCAGTGACACAAAAATGCCAAGGTACAGACAGAGGGAGTTTGTGAGAATTTGCTGCTGGCATTGAGTGGCTCTGGGTAGGACAATATCAAGAGACCTGATTTGGGGTTAGGTGAGGAGGGGGGATGTTAATGTATTATAAAAAACCACATATAGCCATGATGCCCTTTTTTGAAAATATATACTTTGAAATGTTAAATGATCCATGATTATAGCAATGTGGACACTCCTTTCAGATACATGTCATAACCCCCATCTTAGAGGCAGTTAGGGGACATTGAGTCTGGAGTCAGGAAGTCTCAGATGCTCATTAATGGTGTTACCTGAATAAGTCACTAAACCTATGTTTGCTGTAAAACAGGGATATTAAAAACATCTACCTTGCAGAGCTCTTGCAAGGATCAAATGAGATATTTGTAAACCACTTAATACAACGCTCGGCAAATAGCCGTTGCTACGTAAGTGCTTTCTCCTTTCCCCCTCCCCCGGCCCCGCATGTTTTTTATAAAATGTGAGATATATGGAGTAATATATTATTCTTCTGTTTAGCTTTCTTTGGTCATAAGACTATATAGATTTAGAGCTACAAGGGATCTTAGAGCTCATCTAATGAAATCCCCTCATTTTATAGATAAGCAAACTGAGAGATTTTAATAACTTATGTGAGATTAAATAACGTGTGTGTGTGTGTGTGTGTGTGTTCAGTTTGTTTTTCAGTTGTGCCCAACTCTTCATGATCCCATTTGGGGTTTTCTTGGCAGAGATACTGGAGTGACTTGCCATTTCCTTCTCCAGTTCATTTTACAGATAAGGAAACTGAAGCAAACAGGGTTAAGTGACTTTTCCAGGGTCACACAGGTCGTAAGTATTGGAGATAGTATTTGAACCCGGATCTTCCTCATTCCAAGAGCAGCAGCATTCTATCTACTACCAAATCAGTGGTCCTACTTTGTATATGCAAAGCCTCGTTCGAGGTGCTGAGAATACACAGGAAAAAATGAAGCCATTTGTGCTGTCCAAGAGCTTACATTCTTCAGGGTAGGGGGTGAGATATATCCTATACATAAGCAAATAGATTCAAAGTGATATGAAGCAATTTGGAGGGAGAGAAGGAGGGAGAGAGGGAGGGAGGGAGGGAGAGAGAGAGAGAGAGAGAGAGAGAGAGAGAGAGAGAGAGAGAGAGAGAGAGAGAGAGAGAGAGAGAGAGAGAGAGAGAGAAGAAGGAGTGGAAAGGGGAAAGGGAGAATTAATTACTTACAGGGAGCATGAAAGAGATCAGAAAAGTCCTAAGTCAAGTTGTTACACCTTAGTTGTGCTTTGAAAGAGGACGGAGATTCTAGGAAGGGAGGGGAGGAAGGGGGACTCCATGGGCAAAAGCTGGGATAAAAGCATGGAATGTTGTGTATGGTGAATAGCCAGCACACTAACTGAATTAGTATGCCAGATATCCTACAGTGACCTGTAATTATGCTAGAATACACATTTCTCCAATCAACTTTCTCACTGTTTCTTGATCCTAAAAAACACACAAAGATGTCATGTTAGAAGAGCAGTAGAGTAGGAAAGGTGCTATCATTTTTTTGATAGTATACAGTCTCTTTGGGTCCCAATAGGGGGCTTTGTCTTTATTCATGAATTCACATCTGACTTAGACATTTACCATGTGACCCTGGATAAGTCAAATGACTTATTTATCTTATTTATCTTTATAACTTGTTTATCTCAACTTCTTCATTTATAAAATGAGATTAATAATAGCACCTACCAGAGTTGTTGTGAAAATTAAATGAGATATTATAAAGTACTTTGTAAACCTTAAAGGACTATGCAAATATTATTATAGGTATCATTATACCTATTTTTGGTGAGAGTCATAGACTAGTTCAGGTGCCAGAGATAAATCTTACAGTGGCTGCAAACAATATACAACACAATCTTTCTGATCACATTACACGACTCCTCCTCCTGTACCCAGCAATCCAGCCAAACTGGTCTCTCTCTTCCTCACATATGATACTCCATTTCCCATCTCTGTGCCTTTGCTTAGCTGTGCCACATGCTTGGAGTATATCCCCTCTGCTCCACCTCATAGAACCTCTCTTCCTTTAAGATGCAACTTAAGCTCTGTTGGCACAGCACCACCCAGCATGTTATGCACATCTAAGAAAGTGCTGTGTTTTATGAACAAAGCAGAATTGCAGTAGCTCGAAAGAAATGTGAGATGCACAAATTTACTTCTCCACTCCAAATGTCCAAATGGACTATTTGTTCCCAGCCTGTGGTAGAGCCTTCTAAGCTCATATTGTTCTGATTGGCCTCAGTTGGACACACTGTACCTGGAGCCTAATACAGTGATGTCATTTTGGTCCTCTTTGAGCATGAAAGACAAAACCCAAGTTCCATCTTTTAAGTAAAGACCTCCCTGATCCTTCCAAGTCTCAGCACCCTCCCTCCCAAACTGCATCCTGACACCGCAAACTTCCTTTTCAGCAGTTGTATTTATTCACTTCATTTATACCATAATGTACTTGCTTCCCTTCCTGCCCCCATTAGCATGTATCCCATAACCTCTGTGGATATAGGGGTTGTTCCATTCTTTGCACTTGTATCTCCAACACCTTGCACAGTGCCTGGCACAGATCCCCAACTATCCCTTAAGACCTAGAAGCTACCCATAAGGAATGCAGAAGACATGGGTGCCTGGCCTCCAGGGGCTTATGTTCTTAAAGCTCAGACAGAACCAAACCTTCTTAGTATGCCTATGACTCAGGCTTGCTGTATGATGAACAAACGGCAATGAGAGAAATGTAGCTTTGTGGGTCATGGAATATTTTGTAACTGCAGCCTTTGCTACATGTTACCCAGTTTTAGACATCATACGACAAAAGCCTAGCATTTATGAATTTCGAGGCAGTGCCTCTATCCTGGAACAAAGGAAAATTCAGGAGTTTTCCTTCAAAAGCAGTTACTATGGCACCGTGTGTTAGCACGATTAATATTCTCCCCCCGCCACCCCACCACTCCCTTTTACAAAATATACCCTAATATCTAGCTCCTCCCTCCAAACACAGACAAACACTGGCATGAGATGGTGGTATTATGTGAAATTTCCAGTGCATACTTCATCTCAGATCAGCAGAGACCTTTCTCAAGAACTCAGTCAGAGGAGCTGGGTTCAGATCCTAGACCTGTGATTCTCTCTTTACTTTCACCTCACCAAGTCCTCTTTTCTTTTAAGATGTACCTTCAGCACCATCTTCTGCATGAAATTTTTCCTAACCCCCTCAATACTTCTCCCTCCCAAACAACATTGTAATCACCTATTTTACATATATTTCTACTGTTTTTCTTTGTATTTATGCTTATGTTTATAGATAGTATATGCATATATTTATGTGTATACACACATTTTATATATATACACACACATCTGTGTATATGACTTTGGGTACATTACTTAATGTCTTAAGACCTTGATTTCCCAATCTTTAGAATTAAGGAGTTGCTCTAGAGGTCCCTAACTCCTAAGGTAGCTATCAACTAAGTATGTAATTCTATACTTAGAGTTTAGTCAGTTGATCAGTCAACAAGCATTTATTAAGTGCCTACTGTGTATGAGGCATTGTGCTAAGTGCTAGGGATCCAAAGAAAGCTAAGAAACAATCTTTGCTATCTAGCTCACAATCTAATAGGGGAGAACTCACATCTGAGCATATTTCCCCAGTCTCCTTCCACTTGTGTATTTCAGCAGTCCTACCTGAATGAGCACAATTCTGGGGAAGGAAACTGACTATTTGTCTAATCACCAGAGAAATGTCGTGTTGTTGAGTAAGTCCAGTACCACTAAAGGATGTGGAGAAATCTGTTGTTGTTTAATCCTGTCTGATTCTTCATGACCCCATTTGGGGATTTTCTTGGCAAAGATGCTAGAGTGGTTTGCCATTTCCCTCTCTAACTCATTTATATAGATAAGGAAACTGATGCAAACAGGGTAAGTGACTTGCCCTGTGTCACACAGGTAATAAGTGTCTGAGGCCAGATTTGAGCTCAGGAAGATACCTTGACTCCAGGCTGGGCACTCTATCCCTGTGTCAAAGATTGAATTTGAATCCAGGTCCTGTGACTTTAGAGTACTGCTTCCACTGTAACATTTCTGCATTCTTGGACTGCTAGCATCTCCCTCCTGACTGCATATGTACCCCTAGGTACATTCATGAATGCATGTGTGTATATGTACACAAAGGGTGCATATGTTTTCAGGCTGCATATGTGTGCTGAGTAGACATATGTTCATGTGTGCACACATGAAATGGATATATGCAGGTTTCTATGTCATCCAATCATATCAATTGTCTACCAAGAGAAATTGCCTACCCCAGCTCTGGGGAACCAGAGGCATATTGTGCTATCTTCCTCCATAAGGCAGGTACAGTAACTGACAACGTAAGACTGAGCAGTGGAAGAGCCAGGAGACCCTGCTCAGGCACTACTAACAAGCCAGGAGTGACAAGTTGAGTACAAAGGGACAGAATGTTATGCTAGGAGACAAAGAGAAGTTCTTGCCTGCCAGGGGTACTTCAGAAGTGGCCTCTATGTATTTTAGGCATCTTTAACGTAATCTAGTCTTTCCATACTGTTCAACTTCACCCTCTTTCAATTCAAAGGGTAAGAGGTAGGGGAGAAGCCCAAATAAAACAGAGTTGTGATTCTCTAACCTCCCCTAACCCTCCACAAATCAGTCTCCTTTCCTCTCTCACTTTCTCTTCTTTCTTTCTAAGCTCCCATCACTGAATTAGATTAGTCACATTCTTAATTAACTGTGCTGGTAAGAGCTCTATTAGGTATTAAATGTTTGTCACAATCCAATTAAAAAATCCATCACAGCAGGACAGGTTTTCAGAGACCTTGCAGATTGATGCAATGCATTTACAGCTCTTTCTGCTGAGGAATAGGAATGATGAGAGACCCAGAGGGTCTGAGATGAGGAAGGAGCCAGGAGGAACTGGGAGAGGCAAAGAGGAAGGGTCCCATCCAAGTGCTGTTCCCTTAGGAACGTAATCACTCTAGCTGCTGCTTGCTAAATTATTCTCCCCCTTGATTCGCATTGGAAGTTGGGGCTTGGTGAAACTGGAAGCAACTTCACCACATGAATTACGAAGACACCTAAGACCCAGAGAGGGCAAGGATGATGGATGGAAAATATGTGTAGGGGGGAATTGCTGGGTGAAAGTGATGAGATTTCCCTCTAGAATGATGGAGATAGTAACAGATGTTAGAGCTGGGAGGGAACTTGGAACTTCTGAAGCATAACTCCACCCTACTGGTTCCATCTCCCTTCTCCCCACTTCCACACTGCTAATTTTTATCTCTAAAAAGGAAATTGATGAAAACACTAAGATCCAGAGCAATGATGTGATTTGCCAAATGTCACCTAGTGGGAGACCAGAAAATAGGACTAGGGGTCTTGATTCCCAATTTAATTTCCTGTGAACTCTATCACACCGGCCTTTGGGATATGCACAGGTAATAAAGATAATGATAAGAATAAGCAACCACCATAATGTTCCTATCGTACCTTAAAGTATACAAAGTGCTTTACATGTAGCATCTCAATTGATTTCATATATATGCATATACATACATATATACAGACATATGTACATGCATACATACACACATAGACATATACGTATAAAATAAAGAGTACTTCGAACTTAACAGACATACATACTACCTTACGGTGTACCTGACTAAGGATGATGTGGGAAGACGAGCAGCCAGAGATAATGATATCAGGCGTCTGTCTGGGGACCAACAGCTTGAACCTGGTAGGGAGGCTTTTTAGATCAAGGATAAAGCCTGAAACATGCAGTTTTGCGGAGTTGTCCCCCATTGGCTGTCGATTGTCAGAGTTCTGTTGTTCCTCGAAAGTGACATTTAGAACTTTGGTTTTGTATCTTCTTGAAAGAGACTCACTCAGGAGGAGGGTCATCCTCATGGTAACTGAGGGGAAAAAAGAAAAGGAAAGAGAGGCAGCATGAAAGAAGGGTAAGAGCAGAAACTTCAAGTCAGAGGACACAGGTGTGAATCCAGGCATTTATCATCTATGTCACCCTGAACAAGGCCCTTAACCTCTCGATTACCTCATTATTCAATCAAAGGGGTTAGACCAGACTTTAAAGTCCTTCCCACCTCTAATTTGTAAATCTTGTAAATAAGGTTGATCACCCCTGAATTCTTAATTGCTTCCTTACCCTATTTTACTTAACCTCTATTGTAATATTAAGTATACTTATGATATTGAGTACTGAGTCAATTGAGATCTCAAATGTGTGGAGCATTTTGCAAACACTAATGTGCTATAGGAATGTTATTTATTATCTTGGTAGTTTATTACAATAAACAATATTTTAATCATCATTATATATGCATATTTTTTCTTTTTGTGCTCTATCTCTTCTCTTATCAGTCTAGACAGCTGCATGCCCCATCATATCATACAAGTTTAATAGAATCCCTATTTTGGATACCTCTTCCTCTCCCTACCCCTACCATTCTTCTCCATGAAAACAAGAGTAAAATAAAGGCAGAAGCCATCCAATTACAATCTGGCCACAATGCCAGACCCCAGAGGGAAATGCTTTAAGAACATTCTAGGGCACTACTGATCTAGAAGAACATGAACAATAATGCCCAGCCATGTTGTCTTCTCATTGTGCTGTATGCGACCATAGTGAGAGTTCTGGATGGCCCAGAGAACCTATCTGTGCTTCAATCATACTGAAGTGCCCCTCCTGGCACTTCTGGCCATGTCTCTTGTATGTCCTCTCCCCCTTGAATACTTTCCTGGAAGATTTCCTTTGTTATTTTCTAGGGTGATATAACTATGCAATACCTACATACTTGTCATGTTTCAAGATGGTAATGTCCCCAGTGCCTCACCTCTCTAAAGTTAGTCCTTTCCATTATTCCAAGCATCTCTGAAACTGTTTTTCCTCCAGGAAGGCTTTCTTTACTAACTGAAAGTTTTCTTGAATGGTGACTACTCTTTGTTCTTCAGTCTTCCTCCTCAAATTGGGAGATTTCAAGAATATAGGGTGTTCCCAAGAGATACCTGGGTAATAGCCTTCAGAATTCCTCTTATATCTCTTTATTAATCAGTCAAAAATACTTATTAAATACTTACTAGAGTCAAGCATTGATTGTGCTAAGTGTTGTGGACGCAAAGAAAAAGCAAAAATAATCCCTGTCCTCAAGGACATTATGTAGCCCACATAAGCTCTGTCAAACTCACAGATGAGTCTCAAGGTTCTAGGAGTAGTCAAGTATGAGGCTGATGAAATTGACTCAAGCCCCCACTGGTGTACTTCCCCTCGATCACTAGTCAGCTAGGCTTAAGTAGCTTTTTAGACAGGGGTATTTGCTAATGTGAAATGGTAAGTAGTACAGTTGCTACAAAGAGACTTTTCCACAAGTATATATAGAGTCCAGGGAAAAGTCTCAAGTTTAGAAAGCATAGGTGTCAAAAGGGTAACTTATAGCTCTTGGCTGCCAGAAATTCCCACTATGGGATTCTCAATAAGTTCCACTTAAACATGGTGAATTGGTGTCCATCTGTCTTTGTCTCCTACTTCCAACTTTACTGTTGGCTGATTTGGGCATAAAGCTAGGACACTGAGGAAGTCCAAAATCCAACAGATTCTTTGAAGCTCACAAGGTCTTTTTCTGGCAAAAAGTGGGAGAGAGGAAAAATCTAAACCTCAAACCAGAGCTAAAGCCTCTCTTTCATCCCTAAAAAAGTTTCTTCTCAGAGGAGTTTAGCTGAATATCATGCTTGTTGCAAGCTTCCAAATGAATCTCATTCTTACAAGCTTGTCTAATTTATAGACAACCTCTGAGGCATGGTCAAATTTCCTTGACCTATCTACTATATTTCACTGCATAATCATCACAGATTTTATACTAAATCTTTTTTTTTGCAAAAAGTCTCATAAGGAATAAGTACATTTACTTATGTAAAGCATTTTTAAAATTGTGCCAGCATTACTTAAAAATCATTTATCACTAAACTGTTTTTGGTGTAAAATTAGGATGCAAGGAATACTCATGAACATCCATTAAAATTGGGAAGATGCAAGTCTTACCATATCATGTGAATTACTCATGGCAGCTTCACCTGCCTGCCTCACACCTACAGCTCTTCTTTGGGTTGAGTGACAATATCATTAGCAATGCAGCATTCTAAACAAAACACCTAAGTTGGCTTGCAGAAATATACTGACAATGAGGATGTGTTGAGAATTCTAGGTTTTTAGCTCACAATGTGTGAGAGGTAAATGCCACTGGTGAATACATTACTGTTCTACCATGTGACAATTATGCGATGAAAGGTTATAAACCAACTTTTGGATTAAAAAACACAGTGTGAGGATTATACAGTGGCAACAATTATGTGGTGAAATATGGCATACACAATTGTTGGCGTTCATCTTTCATTTTTGAAGAGGATCACTGACATTATGGGGTCATGTCTTGACTTGTGAGTGAATTAGATTTGAGTGAGGTAGAATTACACAAAGTGGCCAACCTCATGCTCTCTTGAAGAGTCATGGAAGTCCATTGGCAAGAAAGAAATCAAGATGACTGCTGATGACCCAGGATGCAGTGACTCTAATGCAGTGACAATGTGACTCTAATTCAAAAGAGTTTTCAGACTTAGTCTGAAGCTTGTGATCTCAACTAATTGAGGTATTTATACTTATAGTCTAGTGCTGGAGATCATATATGAATATAGACGTTTATTGGCAAGAGATGGAGGGAGTTGAGGAATGTAGTTTTCATTTGTTCATTTGTTTTTCTTCCAGTTGGAAGGATAGACCAGGGTAGGTCTAGACATTTTGGACAAATCATTTCACCTCTTTGAACCTCAGTTTGTTCATCAATAAAGTGAGGAGATTGGACTAGATTCCTAGACTTAGAAATAGAAGTGACTTTAGAGGTCTTATAATCCAACCCCTTACCCCCGTTCCTAGCCATTTTATATAATAGGAAAAACTGAGGGAAACCCAACTAGAAGAAGTGACTTGCCTGAGGTCATAAGATGGAACAGGAGTTCAAACTCAGGTCCTTTGACTCCAGTGCTCTTTTTACTTTGCCATGTTCCTGATATCTTAATTCCCTCTGAATGCTAAATTCTATGGCATCTATGAAACCTCTTCAATTGACTTGTAAGTTTCTTCAGGGCACATATTTTACTTAGTCTTTGACATTTCTTGCATTCCCCCCACAGAATTCAGAAGTGTGATGGGCACATAGTAGGCACTCAACAAAATGTGAATTGACTGACTAGCCAATCTTCTACCAGCCCTGGGGAGCCCTGCTGAAAAACATGCTTCTTTGTCCTTTTTCTTCCCTCTCAGTCCTCCATTATTTATCCTTTGTGTAGCAGCAGTTTTGTCTCATTGGGCTGGCCACTACATGGGGCTGTGCTGTGGGCTAAGGGTTATCTCAGTCCTTGGATGATTAGGCCTCCATGGTGCTGAAATGCAGATATGGGCTTTGATAACACTCAGAGGTTAATGCAATGAATAGCCTTGGGCTTCTGGAGATGGGAAGTAGAGCTGCCTTCCAGGTCACTATGTAAGTAAAATGGCTTTGGTGACCTCAGTCTGGTGCCTGTGTAGACATTTTGTCACACTCCAAAAACTCTATGTGGGCTGACATTATTGACTATACCCAGGGGAAACAAGAGGATTTAAAAAAGGACAAGGCATTTGTGTATGAGGATGGTCAGGCTGGGGTTGGAATAATATGGTATCTTTTTTGATCAAGCTGAGCTGTATTGGTATCCTTAAGGAGGGTAGGACACATAGGGCCCAATACCACTGGGAAATTATGTGGCTCCCTGGGGAACAGACAGAGACTTAAGTAGCAACATTAACTTGTCAAAGACCCTGAATAAGGCAGCCAAGAACCCAGTTAGAAGAAGGGCATAGTCATTCAAAGACAAGGAAAATAAATGAATATGTAGAACTAAATCCTGGGGAATAGTTCCCTCATTTGCCAGGAGCTGCACTCAGAGTATTGAGAACTTGCCTCAGTTTACTGTTGGAGACTTCTTTGCATCTCCCAGGACTGATGACCTCTTATATCATTTTGTTTGTCCTTTGCTTTTGGAGAGGACAAATGACATCATGGGTGATGTCTTGACTTGTGCATGAGTTAGATTTAAGTCAGGCAGAGTTGCATAAAGTTGCATCAGCCTCTCTCTTCCAGAGTCACTGAGGTCCAGTGGCAGGGCAAAGGTAAAAAACTTGCGATGACATCAGATGCAGTGAATGGCCTTGGTGTCTTCAGTGTCTCACAAAGCTCTAAGAGTTCCATGGCATCTGCTTCTGATGCCTTCATGGACATTGAAACAAACTGCTCTCACCTACAGGGGAAGCCTTTGCATGTTTGGGGTAGATTGCCCCAAAACTGACAGGTTTGAGCTCATTAGTTACTGAGACTGGTTTACAAGGTGTGACTGCAGTACATGGTATAGTTTTTTGGGAGTCACAGACTCCCAAACAGACAGTTTTTGGGAGAACTGAATGCCAGGTAGACACTAAAGGTGGACAAGCAGTCCTGAAAAGGACTCAGAAAGCCCTCACACCAGAGGTGCTAGTCCTCCGTGAATACCCCATATTACTCATCTCATCACAAGAGCTTGCATTTCTGGAGAGCTTTCTGTTTTGCAGTCTTTTCCAACAATCTTATGATACCATTGCTATAATCCCAACTGTAAAAATGAGGAAACTGAAGCTCAGAGAAGTTAAGTGACTTGCCACAGGTCAGACTGTCCATATATGGAGGCAATTGAACTAAAACTCAGGTTTTTTTTGTCTCAAAATCTAATGTACTTTCCAATATTGTGCTGATTCATTCATAGGTTCCTAGGACTTGGAAGAAGAAAACACCTTAGGGATCATCTGGTCTAACCCTCTCATTTTATGAATGAGACTAAGGTTGCATAGACAAAATGATTTGCTCAGGCTCACACAGTAAGCAGCAGGGCAAGGATATGAACCCAGAACTGCTGGTTCCAAATAGGGTTCTTTCTATTACAAGTTACTGCCCTCTCCACTATACCATATTGTTTCACCATTGAATACTTTCAGAGCATAATTGACCAATCAGTTCAGCCACCTATCTGGTATATGGCATATATGCAAGATTCATGTTTAGTTCAGGTGGTTCTGAATGGCCAAGATCCCAGCTCTCATCTTTGAACTGTCCCTTGGTTTTGACAGTGAGTTGGGAATTATAATGACAAGAACAGTGATGACACTAATTTTGTCACAATTAATGGACTTTTTGTCATAATTATGTCATGGTCACAAAGAAGAAAATTCCAGCTTGAAGTAAGGATAAACTTCCTTACAATTAGAACTATTAATACATACAATGGGCTCCCACTCTTTGGAAGACTTCAAGCAGAAGATCAATGAGCACCTGCCAGGCAGACTGTAGCAAGGAATCTTTCTGAGTTAGCATTATTATGCAGTGTTAAATTGATGGGTGAAGGGCGGATTTTGCAAAAGTATAGTTTTTGAAAGGAAATGGGAAGCCAGAGATTTGGTGGTTCATAGAGAGCTGAAAGTGACCTCAAAGATGATCTAATACAATCTTCTCATTTTACACATGAGGAAATTGAGAACCAGAGAGTTTTAGCTACTTATCTGAGATCACATAGGTACTGAGGAGGGATTTGAATTCAGATCCTTGGCTCCAAAGTCAGGGATTTTTCACTGTGTCACTCTGATTCTGCGGATAACATCCAGAAGGACAAAGTCTTTCCCTATCCTAGCTAAGGGAGATTATCCTTCTAACCTCCCTATCCTCAAAACTTTAATAAAAATGGTGCCATAATTTGAGATCCTGAGAGTTTTCTTCCTCACTCACTTGAAAATTGAAATCTGATTTGTTTCTGCGAATATTATTATTTTTTTTTTTTTGCATGGTGCTTTTTCAAAAAACTTAAACTCAGGTGTCTTCTGGCTAAATTGGCTATTACAGTTTTGTATGATTTGAACACTCCCAAAATTTCCTTCAGAAAAGATGGACTTTGTTTCTTCCTTCCTTACTTGAACTGTGGTATAACATGGGAGTGGTGCAAGGAGTAAGTAACTCATAGAAGCCCACCATGGGAACAGCTATATTTTCAAGATGTGTTTGAGTGGAGCTGGCTGAAAAAAGTGCTTTGGGATCTCCCCATGAAAGGTTTCATTTTTGGGGTTACAGGAGAGAGAGAGAGTTCCAGCTGAGGCAGTAGTATCAGGACTATATAGACTTTTCATTTTCTTTTTTTTAAATATAAATTTATTTATTTAACTTTTTACATTCATTTTCACAAAATTTTGGGTTCCAAATTTTCTCCCCATTTATCCCCTCCCCCCATCCCAGTACACTGAGCATTCTAATTTTCCTTTTCACCAATCTGCCCTCTCTTCTATCATCCCTCCTTTCTCTTGACCCCATCTTCTCTTTTGTTCTGTAGGGCCAGATGACTTTCTATTCCCCATTAACTGTATTTCTTATTTCCTAGTAGCAACAACAATACTAACCAGTTGTTCCTAAAACTTTGAGTTCCAAATTCTCCCCATCCCTCCCTCCCCACCCATTCCCTTTGGGAAGGCAGGCAATTCAATATAGGCCATATCTGTGTAGTTTTGCAAATGACTTCCATAATAGTCATGTTGTGTAAAACTAACTGTATTTCCCTCCATCCTATCCTGCCCCCCATTGTTTCTATTCTATCTGTTGATCCTGTCCCTCCCCTAGTGTTGACTTCAAATTGCTCCCTCCTCCCATTGCCCTCCCTTCCACCATCCCCCCCACCCTGCTTATCTCCTTCTCCCCCACTTTCCTGTATTGTAAGATAGGATTTCATACCAAAATGAGTGTGCATTTTACGCCTTCCTTTAGTCGAATGTGATGAGGGTAAACTTCATGTTTTTTTCTCAGCTTTCCTCTTTTTCCCTCCACTAAAAAGTCTCCTGCTTGCCTCCTGAATGAGAGATAATTTACCCTATTCCATTTCACCCTCTCTCCTCCCACTACATTTCTCTCTCACTGTTTACCTTAATTTCTTTTAAGATATGGTCCCATCCTATTCAATTCACTCTGTGCTCTCTGTCTCTGTATGTGCGTGCATGTGTGTATGTGTGTGTACATGCATGCATGTACATGTGTGTGTGCGTGTGTGTGTGTGTGTGTATGTGTGTGTGTGGTCCCACCAACTACCCAGATACTGAAATGTTTTAAGAGTTACAAATATTGTCTTTCCATGTAGGAATGTAAACAGTTCACCTTTGGTAAGTCCCTTATGACTTCTCTTTGTTGTTTACTTTTTCATGCTTCTTCTCATTTTTGTGTTTGAAAGTCAAATTTTCTTTTCAGCTCTGGTCTTTTCATCAAGAATGCTTGAAAGTCCTCTGTTTCATTGAAAGACCATATTTTCCCCTGAAGTATTATACTCAGTTTTGCTGGGTAGGTGATTCTTGGTTTGAGTCCTAGTTCCTTTGACTTCTGGAATATCCTATTCCACACCCTTTGATCCCTTAATGTAGAAGCTGCTAGATCTTGAGTTATCCTGATTGTATTTCCACAATTCTGGAATTGTTTCTTTCTAGCTGCTTGAAAGATTTTCTCCTTGACCTGGGAGTTCTGCAATTTGGCCACAATGTTCCTAGGAGTTTCTCTTTTTGGATCTCTTTCAGGTGGTGATCGATGGATTCCTTCAATACTTATTTTGCCCTCTGGTTGTAGAATATCAGGGCAGTTTTCCTTGATAATTTCATGAAGGATGATGTCTAGGCTCTTTTTTTGATCATGGCTTTCAGGTAGTCCCATAATTTTTAAATTGTCTCTCCTGGATCTATTTTCCAGGTCAGTTGTTTTTCCAATGAGATATTTCACATTCTCTTCCATTTTTTCATTCTTTTGGTTTTGTTTGGTGATTTCTTAGTTTCTCAGAAAGTCATTAGCCTCCATCTGTTCCATTCTAATTTTGAGAGAACTATTTTCTTCAGTGAGCTTTTGAACCTCTTTTTCCATTTGGCTAATTCTTCTTTTGAAAGCAATCTTCTCCTCATTGGCTTTTTGAACCTCTTTTGCCAATTGAGTTAGCCTATTTTTCAAGGTGTTATTTTCTTCAGCATTTTTTTGGGTCTCCTTTACCAAGGTATTGACCCATTTTTCATGCTTTTCTTGGATCTCTCTCATTTCTCTTCCCAGTTTTTCTTCCACCTGTCTAACTTGATTTTCAAATTCCTTTTTGAGTTCTTCCATGGCCTGAGCCCACCGGACATCCACCTTGGATGTCTGGGATACAGAGGCCCCAACCTCCACATCTTTCCCTGATGGTAAGAATTGTTCCTCCTCATCAGAAATGAAAGGCGGGAACATCGGTTCCCCAAGAGAGTAGTTTTCTATGGTCTTATTTTTCTTTCCTTTTCTGGGCATTTTCCCAGCCAGTTACTTGACTTCTGAGATTCCTCTACACCCCTGCCTAGATCTGCCCAGCTAGTGCTTGGGGTCTGAGATTCAAATGCTGCTCCCCAGCCCCAGGCTTTCCGTGGCAGGTGGGGCTGCTATTCAGTGCTTAATTTCTGATTTCTGAGCTTAAGTTCTGGTGCTCAGGTAGGGATAGGGCTGCCTCACAGGGCTCAGTTCCCTCAGGGGGTTTATGCAGAGACCTTCAGTAATGGATCTGAGGTCCTGTCTGCTCTGGGAGTTCTGGGCCACTGCTCCCTCTGCCGCTGCCTCCCAAGGGGGCCCGAGTCACGGAGACACTCTACTCCCCTCTCGGCCAGCCCAGAAGTCTCTCTCACTGACCTGTAGCGCCTGTGGGTGGAGGGACCTTCGAGGCTGCCAGAGATTCCGTCCCTGAAGCCTGCTAGGATCTGCTTCTCTGGGGCCACACAGCCCACGCAGCACAGGGGTGGGCTTTGTTGTCCGGTGAGTGATGGACCTTTGGGGTCGGTTTTTCAGGGCTCTCTGGAATGGAAATCTCCTCCCCTCTGTTGCTGCATGGGTTCCACTGCTCCAGAATTTGTGGGGAGTTCTTTTTACAGGAAATTTATGGGCTGTGAGTTCCAGAGCTAGCATACATGAGTCTTTCTACTCCACCATCTTGGCTCCTCCCCTAGACTTTTCATTTTCAAAGTACTTTCCTAACATTATATTATTAGCTTTCTTAACTCCCTTGTGAGGAAATTAAATGCTACTCTCTGCTACTTACTGAGGAAAGAGAGGGAAACTGAAGTAAAGAGATTAAGAAGTTGGTTGCTGGCTAGGATAGAAAGTTAGACAAACTCTTGAACCCAGTGTTTCTAATGGCAGACTTCCTCAGGTTAGACACACCAACTCCCCAGGCTTGATCAGTGCAGTAGAATTTGTTTAGGATCATAGATTTAGAGCTCAAAGGGACCACTCACTTTTCAAATAGGAGGACTGAGGAACAGAGGAGTCTCCTGAGTTGCCCCAATGCCCTGAAAGTTGTAAAAAAGTGAAAACAGGATTCAAAGCATAGTAGCCCCAAAGAACGGGACCTTATGCTAACCTATTCATGTGGAAATGACCTCTGCCTTCTTCCTGGTACAATCAGAAGCCATCTTTTTCTGCTTTTGAGTGTGTGAATGATGATATAACAGTCCACCCAGGAGAATTAATAGGATTTCCCTTCTATTTCCTATTCTATTCCCAGAATATTTTCAGTTTACCTTGCTTTAAGATAGAATTCTCATCCTCCTCCCCACCAATCAGTGGCTCCCCAAGCATTAGAGGATAGAAGGAAACATTCCTAGCTAAAACACACGAAGGCTATATTTAAAACCCTGCTGTAGGGAATAAGATATGCTTAGTAGTAGAATCTCTGTATCAAGAACATGGGCCTTTTCATTGCTTTTTTATCATAATTCCAAAGTGCTTTCCTACTTTTGAGTGGTGTGACTATTTTTATGTTGCCTCAAGATTGACAATTTCAATTATTCATCTTGGCTTATTTTGGGGATACTTTTCATCACTACCATATAACATATTGTTTCCCTCTCCTTCCCTCCACCTTCTCCCTCCCTCCCTGAGATGGCATACAATTTTATATAGGTTCTACACATACATTCCTATTAAATACATTTTCACGATAGTTATGGTATGTAAAAGAATTAAAATGAATGGGAGAAATCATATAACAAACCAAAATGTAATACAAAATAAAAATGATCTGCTACATTCTGTGATTGAATTCCATAATTCTTTCTCTGGATGTGGAAGGCATTTTGCTTTAAAAGACCATTGGGAATTTTTTTAAGTCCTTGCATTGCAATGAAGTTCCAAGTCTACCAGAAAAAACTCTCGCACATTGTGGTCATTGCTGTGCACAAAGTTCTCCTGGTTCTGCTCCTTTCACTCAGCATCAGCTCATTTAAGTCTTTCCAGGCCTCTCTGAAGTCTTCCTGTTCATCATTTCTTATAGTGCAATAGTATTCCATTATATTGATATACCATAATTTATTCAGCCATTCCCAAATTGATGGACATCCCCTTGAATTCCAGTTTTTGGCCACCACAAAGAGTGCTGCTATAAATATTTTTGTACATGTGAGACCCTTTGCCACTTTTATGATCTCTTGGGGATACAGTCCTAGAAGCAATATTGCTGAGTCAAAGGGTATTCATACTTTTGTAGCCCTTTGAGCATAGTTCCAAATTGTTTTCCAGAATGACTGGATCATCTCACAGCTTCACCAACAATTGATTAGTGTTCCAACTCTCTCACATCCTCTACAACATTTATCATCTTCCTGTTTTGTCACGTTTGCCAATCCGATAGGTATGACATGGTACTCAGAGCTGTTTTGATTTGCATCTCTCTAATCAGTAGTGATTTAGAGCATTTTTTCATATGACTATAGATATCTTTAATTTCTTACTCTGAAACTGCCTGTTCATATCCTTTGACCATCTGTTAATTGGAGAATGACTTGTATTTTTGTACATTTGACTCAGTTCTCTATATTTTTTAGAAATGAGGCCTTTATCACAGATAGTAGCTACAAAAATTCTTTCCCAGTTTTCTGCATCCCTCTGAATCTTGGTTGCATTGGGTATGGTTGTGCAAAAATTTTTCAGTATAATATAACCAAAATTATCCATCTTGAACTTCATAATGCTTTCTATGTCTTCTTTAGTCAAAAATTCTTCCTTTCTCCATAAATCTGATAAATACATTCTTTCTTGCTCCACCAATTTGTCCATAGTGTCAATCTTTATACCTACATTGTGTACCCATTTGGACTTTATTCTTGTGTACTGTCTCAGGCATGGGTCTATGCCTAGTTTCTGCCACACTTTTATCCAGTTTTCCCAGCAATTTTTGAAAACAGTGAGTTCTTATCCCAGAAGCTGGGGTCCTTGGGTTTATCAAAGAGTAGATTGCTATATTCATTGTCTACTGTATCTTGAGTACCTAGCTTATTCCACTTGTCTACCCTTCTGTTTCTTAGCCAGTACCAAGTTGTTTTGATAATTGCTGCTTTATAATACAATTTGAGATCTGGTAGCACTAGGCCACCTTCCCTAGCATTTCTTTTCATTAGTCCCCTTGATATTCTGGAACTTTTGTTCTTCCAGATGAATTTTGATATTATTTTTTCCAGCTCTAGAAAATAATTATTGATAGTTTGATTGGTATGGCATTAATAAGTAAATTAATTTAGGTAGAATTGTCATTTTTATTATATTGACTCAGCCTACCCATGAGCAATTGATGTTTTTCCACTTACTTAGATCTGACTTTATTTGTGCAAGAAGTGTCTTGTAATTGTGTTCATATAATCTCTGGGTTTTTTTGGCAGGTAAACTCCCAAATATTTTTTGGTGTCTATCCTAGCTTTAAATGGGATTTCTCTTTCTATCCTTTGCTGTTGGGCTTTGTTACTAATATATAGAGATGCAGAAGATTTGTGCAGGTTTATTTTGTAACCTGCAATTTTGCCAAAGTTGTTTATTATTTCAAGTAGTTTTTTACTTGGATCTCTGGGATTCTCTAAGTATATCATCATATCATCTGCCAAGAGTGATAACTTAGTTTCTTCCTTGCCTATTCTAATTCCTTCAATTTCTTTATCTTCTCTAATTGCTACAGCTAATATTTCTAGTACCACACTGAATAATAATGATGATAATGGACATCTTTGTTTCACCCCTGATCTTATTGGAAATGCATCTAGCTTATCTCCATTGCATATAATGCTAGCTGAAGGTTTTAGGTAGATACTGCTTATTATTTTTTTTTTTGAAAATTCCCTTTATTCCTATGCTCTCTAGTGTTTTTAATAGGAACAGGTGTTGTATTTTGTCAAAAGCTTTTTCTGCATCTATTGAGATAATCATGTGGTTTCTGTTAGGATTGTTGTTGATATGATCAATAATGCTAATATTTTCCTGATATTGAAACAGTCCTGCACTCCTGGTATGAATCCTACCTGATTATATTGTATTATTCTTGTGAAAAGTTGCTGTATTCTTTTTGATAAAATCTTATTTAAAATTTTTGTATCTATATTCATTTGAGAAATTGGTTTATAATTTTCTTTCTGTTTTATCCCTTCTTGGTTTAGGTATCAAAACCGTATTTGTATTATAAAAAGAATTTCAGAGGACTCCTTCTTCCCCAATTTTCAAAAATAGTGTATATAATATTGGAATTAGTTGTTCTTTAAATGTTTGATAGAATTCACTTGTAAATCCATCCAGCCCTGGAGACTTTTTCCTAGGGAGTTCATTGATGGCTTGTTCAATTTCTTTTTCTGAGAACGGGTTGTTTAAGTATTCAACTTCCTCTTCTGTTCATCTGGGCAATTTATACTTTTTAAAATACTCATCCATTTCCTTTAGATTGTCGAATTTATGGGCATAAAGTTGGGCAAAGTAATTTCTAATTATTGTTTTAATTTTCTCTTCATTGGAGGTGAGTTCACCCCTTTCATTTTTGATATTGGTAATTTGGTTTTCTTCTTTCTTTTTTTAAATCAAATTCACCAAAGGTTTTTCAATTTTATTAATTTTTTCATAAAATCAACTCAGTTTTATTTATTAGTTCAATACTTTCCTTAATATCACTTTTATTAATCTCTCCTTTGGTTTTCAGTATTTCTAATTTGATCTTTACTTGGAGATTTTCAATTTATTCTTTTTCTAGCTTTTTCAGCTGCATGTCCAAGTCATTGATCTTCTCTTTCTCTATTTATTCATGTAGGCATTCAAAGATATAAAGCTTCCCCTAAGAACTGCTTTCATAGTATCCCATAAGATTAGGTAGGTTATCTCATTATTGTCATTCTCTTGAATTAAGGTGTTGATTGTTTCTATGATTTCTTGTTTAACCACTCCTTCTTTAGTATTAGATTATTTAGTTTCTAATTAATTTTTGGTTTTTCTTTCCATGGCCTTTTATTACATATAATTTTATTGCATTATGATCTGAGAAGGATGCATTGACTATCTCTGCCTTTCTGCACTGGATTGTGAGGTTTTTATGCCCTAGAACATGGTCAATTTTTGTATATGTGCTGCTGAGGAAAAGGTATCCCCATTCAATTTTCTGCAGAGATCTGTCATATCTACCTTATCCAGAATTTTATTCACCTTTTTAACTTCTTTCTTGTTTATTTTAAGGTTAGATTTATCAAATTCAGAGAGGAGGAGGTTGAGGTTTCCCACTAGTATAGTTTTGCTGTCTATTTCTTCTTGCAACTCCCCCAACCTCTCCTCTAAGAGTTGGGATGCTATACCACTTGGAGCATA
The DNA here is from genome assembly GCA_023548195.1 of Bettongia penicillata ogilbyi. Classification (NCBI taxonomy): domain Eukaryota; kingdom Metazoa; phylum Chordata; class Mammalia; order Diprotodontia; family Potoroidae; genus Bettongia; species Bettongia penicillata. Next base: position 2,759,587 of record JAJHZJ010000663.1, on the reverse strand, counting down.
TCTGTTTAATAATGATATTGCTTCATTGTCTATGGTGCCTTTCAGCAGGATATAATTCCCTTCCTTATCTCTTTTGATTAGATCTATTTCTGCTTTTGGTTTGTCTGAGATTGGGATTGCTACTTTTGTTATATCAGCTGAAGCACAATATACTCTGATCCAGCCTTTTACCTTTACCCTGCGTGTATCCTCCCTTTTTAAATGCGTTTCTTGTAAACAACATATTGTTGGATTATGACCTTTAATCCATTCTGCTGTCTCCATTTTATAGGAGAGTTCATTCCATTCACATTCACAGTTATGATTACAATCTGTTTCTTTCCCTCCATCCTCTTTACCACCATTTGTGCTTTTAGTTCTCCCATCTCCCTTCCCCTCCTCAATAGTTTTCACTTTTGACCACCACCTCCTGCAGTCTTCCCTTCCTTCTTTCAATCTTCCTCCCTTTTACTCTCCTTTACCCTTACTACTTCTTCCCTCCCTTTTAACTTCCCCTCCCCTTTCTTTCCCCTTTCCCTCCTACTGCCTATAGAGCTAGTTAGATTTATATACACAAATTTATTGTTCCCTCCTTGAACCAAATCAGATGAGAGGTCCTCTCAAACAATGCTCATCTCCCTCCCCTCTTTCTGTCTACTATAATATAATTTTGTACTTCTTCCTATGATGTAATTTACCATTTCCTGTTCCCTCTATCTATGTTTATCCCTTTTATATTTCACAATAATTGTACAATTCTCAAGATTAACAAGTATCATCTTCCCTTATAGGGAGGTAAACAGTTTGCCCAAATTGAGTAACAATTTTTCTTTTCCCCTGTTTACCATTTTATGGCTCTCTTGAGACCTGCATTTGAAGATTGAATTTTCTGTTGAAGTCTGGTTTTTTTTTTTTTGTCAGGAAGGTCTGGAAATCCCTTATTTCAATGAATGTCCATTGCCTTGCCTGAAATGTCATGCTGAACTTTGCTGGGTAATTGATCCTTGGTTGTAGTCCCAGCTCCTTTGCCTTATGGAATATCATATTCCAGTTCCTTTGATCTTTTAATGTAGAAGCTTCACAGTCCTGTGTGATCCTGACTGTAGCTTCTCGATATTTGAATGGTTTCTTTCTGGCTGCCTATAGTATTTTATCCTTCACTTGATAATTCTGGAATTTGGCAACAATATCTCTTGGTGTTTTTAGTTGGGGATCCCTTTTGAAAGGTGAATGGTGGGTTCTTTTGATGACTATTTTGCCCTCTGTATCTAGCACTTCTGGGTGGGCAGTTTTCCTTGATGATTTCTTGGAAGATATTGTCCAGACTCTTTTTTTCATCATGGCTTTCTGGTAGGCCAATAATTCTTAAATTTTCTCTCCTGGACTTATTTTCCAGGTCAGATGTTTTTCCAATTAGATATTTTACATTTTCTTCTATCTTTTCATTCTTTAGATTTTGTTTGACTGATTCTTGATGTCTCATAGAGTCATTAGTTTCTACTTGCCCAATTCTAATTTTTATCAAATTATTTTCTTCAGTTAACTTTTGCATCTCCTTTTCCATATGTCCAGTTATTCCTTTTAAGGAATTATTTTCTCCAGTTAGTTTTTGTACTTCTTTTTTCATTTGTTCAATTTTCCCAGTTAGCATTTGAGCTTCCTTTTTCATTTGTTCAATTTTCTTTTTTAAAGAGCTGTTCTATTCCTAGAATTCTTTTTTCATACTTTCATTGGCCAGTTTTTCTTCTATTTCCTTCTTCAGTTGTTCCAGGAGAACTCTTTGTGCACGTGAGCAGTTCATAATCTCTTCTGAAATTTCAGATGGGAGGACAGTCTCAATACTGACCTCTTTGGTATTTATGTTTTGGTCCTTGTCCCCATAGAAAGATCCTATGGTCTTTTCCTTCCTCCTTTGCTTCTTGCTCATGATGGTGAGGCTTTATATTGTGGCCTTTGTGTTGTAGCTGTTTTTTCAGCTAGAAGCTGGAGAACCTAGTGCTGAGCTGGCTGGTGTGAGAAAGGAAATGGTGGATGACCTTTTTTTCTTTTTGTTTTGTATTTCCCCGGATTAGCCCTGGGGCTAGCTTGTTAAGTGTGGAAGAGGAGTGGTCTGGTCATGGCAGATCTCCTCAGCTGAGCTAGAGCAAAGGCAAGCTCAGTGCTTGATGATCCTGGCTGCTCTATTGTCTTCCCATTTCCCCTTGAGCTCTTAGGCATGCCTAAATCCTAGTGCGAGGCTCCACCCTCCTGGAGCTCTGACTGTCTGGGACAGCTCCATCCCATAATAATAGAATTTAGAACCTGAAGGGTCCTTAGAGACCACTCAGTCCAATTCCCTCACTTTGCAGAGGAAGATACTGAGGCCAAGAGAGGGGAAGAAATAGGTAGTAAGCAGCAGAATAAGCATTTGAACCTGAGCTCCTCTGATGTCAAAACTAATGGCCTTTTCCCATCTTGACTCTCTTATGTGTAGTAAGGCCTGAAATACCTTAAATTACTAAGGGAGCTTACATTTTGCAAATGTCTTTAACATCCATTATGCCATTTGATTCTGATAATTAACCTGTACAATAGACAAAAATAAGTATTATTAACTACCCCCTACTTTTATGCAGAAAAGAACACAAGAAAAATTAAGTTTACAAAAAGTGTCTTGCCCAAGGTCTTACAATCAATAGGCAGGAGATTAAAAACCAGAACCCAGTTCCCGCAAACCTCAAACTAGTGCCCTTTCTACACTGAGGTTAGCTTGGTATATTTTAAAAATTAAAAACAGAATCCTGAGGAATTATAAGGGAGAATTCTGAGACCCATGGAAACAAAATTTGAAGATAGGACAGTTTTCTATCTAAATAGAAGGTGCCACAGCTATCTGTCCTGAGGGATGAGGTTTATCTTCAGCCTAATAGCAAGTAGGCCTCAGTAATGACATAATTTACAACATGCATCTCAACTTCCTGACAGCACAAGATGAGGCACAGCCAAGCAGGCATAGACACACAACCAAAGTGTACTCTCTGGAGCTATCAGGATGTGGAGCTAACCACCACTGGAGGGAAAGAGTCTGATGGAGGTGGTGAAATCAGCCTCACTGAGCTTATTAGGAAAGCTCTGATGGCAACAGGGAGGTTTGGGGCAAGCATCTGTAAGGATGGCAGTACAGGATGCAGGTAAAAGAGCTAGGATTCCATGAAAGGGCCCCTGGAAGAGTCAGAGAGCTGTGGCTCTACAATAATGCATATGGAAGGATGTCCTCAACATTGATGAAAAATGGCAGTCAGTGCTTGTGGCCTCTGGGACCTAACCAAGGAAGAACAGAGCAGGTAAACAGAAGCAGAGATATCTTCATGCTGTTACACTTCAAAGGGAGAGCTGGTAAATGGTTTACCTTGTCAAAGGGCATGACCCTCTTATAGACATCAAAGAAAGAAAAGAGTTGTCCTAACTCACTAAAGAAGAGACTAAAAGAATTACCTGAAAGTCTCCTTTCTTCTGGAAGGGGACCCATTAACATTTTCACCAAAAGGATGAGTCAATATTTTTTATGAGCCACTCCCTGTTCTGAGGTGCCTCAAAGCTCTTTATAGATGTTCACTTATTAATCACCCAGAAACCCAATGGCACTCATTATCCCAATCTGAGTCTCCCACTTTTCTGCTGTGGCAAGGAAGGAATCAAAAGAAGAAACTAAGTGGACCCTTTGAAGAGTCCTCAAGGCACCATTAGCTGAGTGAGGAAGGGGGCTCATGTTTTCTCCTGTTCTCATGTTCTCTACCATTACTTCCATGAGCTCTAAAGATTGTCTCTCAAATCAGAAAATCCTAGGATTTAAAATCCTGGAGGGATTACTAGAGAATCCAACAAATCCAAAGATCTCTATAGAATCCTCAGGAAACTGAGGCTCAGAGAGGCAAAGTAACTTTTCAAGGGCAACTAGGTAATAAGAGCTAATTATTGACACATCAAGGCTAAAAACCTTCTCTTCCTCCTTAGTCTAGTCTTTCCACTATGTAATGCTGCCTTTCTGTTTCCTAGGATTATTCACAATTGAGTATTACCATGAGAAGCTTCCATGTTGTCATTGGAGATAATTTTTATATGTTTGTTTCTAGCAATGCAAGGAAGAGACGTTACTTTATTTTTTCAAGGTATCTTTTCTACTTTGTTTCTAGGACCATTAAAATATACAGAGACATGCATTACATGTAAAAACAGGTTCTTTATCATATATGGGGGTTAAAAAACAAATTAATTAAATAATTTCAACACTAATGATGGAGGTTTTGCTAATGGTTTTGAAAAAAAATGACTTTCATTTGTTGGGCTAACAACCCCAGTAGAAGTGCTAATAATCATTTATCTTCAAGAATATAAGATTTAGGATAGCAATGTTCACATTCTGATTTCCCCCTTCCCCCTCATTGTTGGCATTCAACCATACCTAGCTCGTTAATGTTAATATTAGCTAGCTACTGCTGATTTTAGTCAGTTTGAACATCAGCTTTAACATTTTTTTTCTTTTAGGTGATTAGGCACTGTTTATCTGTTCCTCAATAGTTTCATTCCCTGCAGTCCTTTGACAGATATAAAATTATAAAGTGGGAAGAGGTATCAGGGGTCATCTAGTCCAACACTAACACAAAGTTTGAAATGGTCTCCACAATATTCTTGCAGAGTCCCCATACAATTGTTTTGAATGCTTTCTGAATTAGCTGTTTTTCAGGGAGGTTCTTTATTGTCAGGCAAAATATGCTTCTCATTAACTTTTTGTTCTTAGAAAATGTTTAATTCCTCTCCTACATAATAGAGCTTTAGATATTTGAAAATAGTTTTCATGTCTCCTTCCATTTTTTCCCTCTCTTCCTATAGACATATGGACACATACACACACATTCACAGTATCTTAACATTCTCTGTCCCTTTTAACATTCTTCACATGACATCAATTTGAGTCCTTCCACCATCCTTCTCAGGATGTATTCCAGCTTGTCAATGACCCTCTTGAAATGTAACATAAAGATGCAACACAATGCTCCAGATGTGATCTGCTTAGGACCAAGTACAGTGAGACTGTTACTTTCTTCTCTCTGGTCATTATAATTCCATTAATGCAACCTACGGTCACCATATTTCCTGGTAGCCAAATCATTCTATTGAGTCATGTCGAAATTACATTCCTGAGCAAATGCTTATGGTCTTTCACTCACCAAACTTACTCGATACTATCTTTTGGCCTCTGCCTGAAAGTTTTATTCATCCCACAAATCCTGACTTTGTTTTGTTCATTTTATAACATCCTTTCAAACTCTCCAAACTCAAGCTCTTTTTTTCCTCTTCTATATTTGTTGGTCTTTTCCATTTGAGATTTTAGACCTAATTTTTTTTTTTGACTTGGTGAAAGGAGGCCCACTCAGGCTTGTTCTAACCTTGATAATCATTGGCTGTGTCACTAAGTTTACAGAGTAAATAATAGTTGCCTAACTCTGTGAGGATCACCTAAGTAAAAACTTTGATTATTCCTTATTTATCTTGTATATAATTTGCTTGTACATAGTGGTCTGCAAGTTGTCTTCCACATTAGGTTGTGAACTCCTTGAGGGCTGGGATTGTCTTTTGCCTTTCTTTCTATCTCAGGGTTAACGATAGTGCCTGCCACATAGTACATAGTTACTAAATAAATGTTTACTGGCTGACTGACTACAGGTAGGGTCTCAGAATCACTCTCTGGCATCAGTTGATCTAGACTAGCTTGAGAATAATTCTCATTTATTCTGACTCATAGCCTTTGTACCCATAACTTGGCAATAGTACTTTCTGAATCAGTCCTTCTCCCTGGAAGATACACACACACACACACTCCAGTGTGCTTCCACCAGGGGTCCCCACTCTACTTGGGTCATAAATAATAAGACCCATCTGACCTGGGGCAGCTATGTGATGAGGTGGATAGAGAGCCTGACCTGAAATCATGGAAGACCTGAGTTCACCTCCAACCTCAGACATTTATTAATGGTATGACCCTGGGCAAGGCACTTAACCCTGTTTGCCTCAGTTTCCTCTTCTACAGAATGAGTGGGAGAAGCAAATGGCATTTCAGTATCTTTGCCAAGAAAATCTCAACTGGTATCATGAAGAGTCAGTCTGATTGAAAAAACACTAAATGACAAATCTGACTCGGACCCCACGTCCAGGGTACCTCAGAAGGAAGTGTGTTTGAAACACCTAGCTGCTGGAGAAGTTGCCACAGGAGGAGAGTGCTTTCCACATGGGGTTCCTAGCACTGTCTTCCTCAGAGATACCACTCAGTAGGAACTTCCTAAAGAACCGATAGAGCAGTTGTTTCAGATAACCAGCACAAGGAAGCTTTCTCTGGTGGCCTTCAAAGTCACTTCTGGATGGGAGGGCTGGTTTTCCTGGGATATGAATGGGTGCTCCTGAGCTCCAGGGCTATACCCCCAGAGCAAAGCTGTAATTTTTAGCCACTGATGAGAAGCAATTAGTCAATGCAACATCTCAGAGTGCTTGTCAATCCCACATCAAGTAGGGTAGCTTAAAATAGAATACTGGAGATTAAACTCACACAGCTCTAGAAAACCATAAATCCCTCACTTTTCCAGAGATTGCCCCAAAGTTTTCCCTCTTCTTCCTGGACTGGCTCAAACTCCAAAGATTTCTAAACAGCTCACCACCTACAGCTTGCACCTCGTGTTTACTTTCCTCAAAGCAACTCAGTGATATTACTGATGAATTTATCAGGTTCTGTGCAGGGGATACCTCAAATGGGGTCAAAGACAAGAGACAGTTTATCACCTGTGAGGAACTGGATATCTCTTCCCTAACTTCTTTTCTCCCAACCCCCACCCACCAAGATTAGAATTTATCCCAACAGGAGATAGCTAACCAGGTCAAGTTCTTCTCCCAGGGCCCACATGGCCAGGCCACACCTTACCACATGGACACCAGAGCCTTCTCACAGATTTTTGCCTAAGGGCCCCTTGGCTGTTGAGTGATAAGAAAAATAGTTCATTTTATTCTGTTTTCTATTACCAGTAAATTAACAGTCAAGGGCAGCCTTTTGCCTGCCTACACAGGAGAGGAAATCTTCATTAGTAGATTGGGGGGGGGGGATGCCTCCTCCTGAAGTAGATTTTCCTTCTCCTCTTCATGTTCCCACTTGGAATGGACTCTGCCTATGACCTTGTCTAATTGGTGCTAGACATCTCAAAAGTTGGCATTTCTACCTTTTGCTGATGAGAGAAGAGAAAGGGTGAGCAGGGTATTTCTGAGTGAGGCAACTCAGAGCTGATCAGAGCTTAAGCAGACTGTTAACTGATTCATTAATCAGGCCATTTGTTATACCTTTAATCACAGAGTATTAGGAAAATAAGGGAACTGAGAAACTGAATCCAACTACCTTATTTGGTGAATAAGGAATCTGACAGTCTGAGAGGTGATTTGGAATAGAACCCTAAACTCTGGGTTCATTCTCTAGGATTTCATTACTAGTACACTGATTTTCCAACAGAAGGCCTTGGCTACATCCATTTGGTTTCATTTACTGATGTCAATCTTGGGATCTGTTTTAGTGCCCCAATTACAATGATTATCTAGGCAGCATGGAGTTCCCTTTCCCTTGTAAATGTTCATGATGCATGTTCACAATGGAGCCAGCTAGGTGACAAAGAGGATAAAGTGCCTGGCCTGAAGTCAGGAAGAGTTCAAATCTGTACATGGGCATTTAATAACTATGTGACTCTGGGAAAGGTCATTTCACCTCTCACTTCCTCAGTTTCCTCAATTATAAAATTGAGATAATAATAGTACCTACCTCCCAAGAGCTGTGAGGATCATATGAAATAATATTTATAGAGCTCTTAGGGCAGTGCCTGACACATAGTAAGCACTATATAAATGTTAATTTTATAATTATCATTATTATTATGCAGAAGCTGACCAGATCCCTCCATAACAGTCAGGATGAGAGGAGGGTCAAAGGTAGAGCCTGTGATATATATCCTCTGGGTGCTCTCTAAATGACAGGCACCTTCTGTGGAGTGAGTATCTGCAGGGCAAGTGAAAGCATGGATTGGGGGGGCGTATCATGATGTAGATGGTGGATAGAGTTACCCTTAAAGTCAGGTACATCTGGGTTCTAATCCTACCTCTGTCCCTTACTGGCTGGGTGACCCTGGGCAAGGTAATCTCTCAGTACCCTTAGGCAACCCTTTAAGATCACAAATTGCAGAGTAGATATTCATTTAGGGCAATAAGGAAATTCTTCAGTGGCATCATTCCTATGCCAATGAAATCTCAGGTCTAGTAACAAACAAAAAAATGTACACACCCAATAGGAGGAGAAGAAATGCAAAAAAGAATGGAAGGAAAGAAAGAGAGAGCTAAAGAAATAGACATATGTAGAGAGAGACAGGGAAGAGTCTGGCTAGAAGAGGGGAGAGGAGCTTGTTTGCACTGTGGCAACTATCTTGATCTCTTTAAATTTATCTTTATTGATTGTGGATTTGTAGCTAAATCACTTGCAATGAGAAGGTATTTGCTTCCCTTCCACTGTCCTATCACAAGAGGGGAGGCCTCTCTTGAGGTGATGCTGGCTATAGGGCTCTGAAGCAAGACTGGAAACATTATTGAAATCTGACCTCTCTTTCCAGGCTACACTCAAATGCAGAAGTCCCTGAGCCCAAAGTCATGACAAAGGCAGGGCCATTGAGCCTCTGTCCCAGGACATAAAAATTTAGAGGGATCTAAAAGCATTTGTTCTATTGAATGGTTTAGTTAAATAAAAAGCTGTCATGTAGCATCTTCCTTCCCTCCACTACACATTGCCCCTCAGGTGATTTTCTCCCTAAACTGTATCTGCCCTATTCTCCCCACCAGCACCTTTACCTCTCCAACAGTCCTTTTGCAATGGTCTCAGGGTCTTTGTTCACCAAATATCAAATGGTTCAAGAAAGTCAAACATTTAGAAGTGCAAGTGATTGTATTCTGCTCTAGTTATAACTATATCTGGAATGCTGGATTCAGGACTGGTCATAGAATTTTAGGAAGAGTATAGACAAGTTAGAGCATCTCATAGAAGGAGAAAGCATCCTGGTTGCCCTTAAAACTGCATCCAGTGAAAATCAGTCAAAAGAACTGCAAGTTTTGAAAGGCAGTCAGTCAATCAGTAAGCATTTATTTCAATGCTTACTGTATGTCAGGAAGTGTGGAGAATGCAGGGAATACAAAAAAAAAGGCAAAAACAAACTCAAAAAACAATCCCTGCTCTCTGGGAGCTCACATTCCAATAACCATGTAATTACAAGATATAGATGGAGCAAATGAAAGGTAGTCTCAGAGGAGAAGGTTCTGTGGTACAGAAGAAAAGAATAGTTCACTTGGAGTCAAAGAACCTGTATTTAATTGGGTGACTACTCAACTTCTTATGAGCTAGCCTGTACAATCAGCTCACCTCTCTGAGCACAGGTTTCCTCATGTGTAAAATGGGGCTAATAGCAGTTTTCCTAATAATATTCATCAAACCATCGTGAGGATCAAAGGAGATAATGTATACAAAGCACATTGTAAACTGTGAAGGGTTTAATATATGCCAGTTATTGTTACTATTTCCACTACAGAAGCAGAGAATAAAATGGAAGGGGGTGGGGAGCTAGGGTTTAATCACTCTCTTAATATTTGAAGGGCCATCTTATGGAAGAAGGATTAAATTTATTGTTTAAACCTCTAGAGGACAAAACCAAGAGCCATGGATGTGAGATATAAAAAAGCACATTTCATTTAATATAAGGATGAACTTTTTTTGAATTACAGATGTCTAACTAGGGGAAGAGGAAGCCTTGGGAAACAGAGTTCCTCGTTGTTGGACTTGTTCCTGCAGGGGTCCATTGACTGTTTGCTGGAGATATCCGGGAAGGGATTGGATTAGATCAGTTGTGTCCAATTAAAATTTCATGTTTATTTTAAGGTTATGTTCCTCATCCATTTGTATCACTAGGATATAAGTCTTTCTAAACTGTTTCCCTTTACAAAGACCTGTTAATCCTATTACATATTGATTGGGACAAAGGTACACCAGGCTCTGTGCTATGCCTTGAGAATTCTGTAAGCCACCCAGTGAGGTCAGCTGACTTGATATCTCTGAAATGCTAAGGTCCATACAGTTCTTGTTTTCTCTAACTTTATAAGAAAGGCCAAAGACACTGGTTCAATCCTTGGGCTGAACAAAAACTTTTCAGCTGAGTTCCAAAGCCAAACCTTACCTGTAACCCCAGACAACTTTCTTAAAATTGTTCTTTATTTAGTCATGATGGGGATCTGTAAAGGAATGACTGATTCAATTAAGTCTCTCTCTATGACCAAAAACACAATACAAAGTGTACTGAAAGTTATAGGTAATAATGGAAACTGCCTTTGAGTTGCTGAATTTTAAAGATTTACAGAAGTCTTGAAATTCACCTGTTCCTTGTGAATAAGGTACATGTCTTGCATAAAGTCATGTAAGACATCACTGAGACTAGAACCCAAGTCTCTTGATTAGTAGCCAGAGCTGTGTATAAAGTAGCCCAGACATAATAGGATTTTGTCCTAGAGTATCAAAATCTGAAGATAGTTGGCTTCTGAAGGTCATGGACTGTATGGTACAACTTCCACCTCCCCAGTCACCCTCAGATGAATCTATTGGTACAGTGCTCCCCGACAGTGGTCTACTCCTTCCTCTGATCCTTTGTTGGATAATGTCTAGACATCTCTTTCTTTAAGGAACTCTCCTGTGCTACTATCCGCAATTCCCCAACCCCCAAATGTTTTTGGCTCAGGCAAAAGTATTCCTTGAAACTATTTTAATCCACACTGTATATTGGGAGAAGAAAAAGGTATTTGTATTTGAAGGGTACAATCTAAAGGCAACCAAATCCTTTGAGAATGAGTGATGCATTTTTCCTGGGACACTTTGTAATGTAATGTCAGACAGGGTCAACACAAGCTACCTTTTTCCTGAGTGAAGCTTTTATTCCTCTAAGAAATTCAGTTTTTCTTAATCCAATTCAATAAACATTTATTAAATACCTATGATGTTCAAGGTATGAGAGGCAGCATGATACAGTGGATGGCAAACTAGCCTGATCAAGAAAATGTGAGTTCTAATCTTACTTCTTAAATGTACTAGCCGTATGACCCTGGACAGGCAAAATGTCCCAGGCAACTCTAGAATACTGTAACTGGCAGAAAAGTTGTGGATATGTTTTGATAGAGGGATTTTCATTAGAGAGAATTGTACTAAAATCACAGTTTCAATTTCAAAAGAAAAAAGTGCCAAGCACTCTGCTAGTGATGCAAAGACAAAAATGAAATAATCCCTGCACAAAAAGAGCTTAATTTTGCTATAAAGATATATTCCTCAATGACATGTTGATAGATGTATCCTCTTGGGCAAAGTTTCTTTTTTTTAAGAAATTTTATTAATTTATTTGTTTTCAGTTTTCAATAATCACTTCCATAAGTTTTAAAATTTTTCCCCTTCCTTCTCCCTTCCCTCCCTGAGACAGCATGCAATCTTATATGGGTGCTATACATACATTCTTATTAGACACATTTTCACATTTGTCATGTTGCATAGAAGAATTAAAATGAATGGGGGAAACCATGAGAAAAACCAACCCAAAACAAAACACAACTCAAGAGAAAATAGTCTGCTCCATTCTGCATTCTGATTCCATGGTTCTTTCTCAGGATGAGGGTGGTATTTTGCCTCAAGAGTCCTTTGGGAATGTTTTAGCACCTTGCATTGCTGTGAAGGGCTAAGTGTATCAGGCAGTCATCGCGTATAATGTTCTCCTGGTTCAGTTCAAATAAGTTTTCATATAAGCATCAGTTCATATAAGTTTTTCCAGGTTTTTCTGAAGTCTCACTGTTCATCATTTCTTATAGCACAATAATATTCCATTACATTCATATATTACAACCTGTTCAGTCATTCCCCAATTGATGGACATTCCCTCAATTTCCAGTTCTTGACCGCCACAAAAAGAGTTGCTATAAATATTTTTGTACATGTGGGACGTTTTCCCATTTTGGTGATCTCTTTGGGATACAGCCCTTGGGCAGAGTTTTTTAACCTGAGGTCTGTGAAGTTTTGTGTTTCATCCATAGTAGTATTTCAATGTAAGCAGATTCTTTTGTAATCTCATGCATTTTATGCATTTAAAAACGTTATCTGAGGAGAGGTCCATAGGAGTCACCAGACTGCCCAATGAGGTTTGTGGCACAAAAAAAGGTTAAGAATCTCTTCTCTCCTGGAAAAACCCCCAGGGTTTCTTTCTATGAAACAATACCTCTTTTCCCTCTGTCAAGTCCAGATTAAGCTCTTAATGTGTATCTGGCACAGTGTTAGATACTGGGAATACATAAAAATGCAAGCAGAATGATAGCTCTTACCCTTGAGGAGTTTATTTTCTAAGGTAGGAAGGTAACACATAAAAGGAAGGGAAACAGGGTCTGGAGTGGAGCTCCAAGAGTAATGGAAATGTGCTCCCTTAAGAATTTCTTTAGAGTTTGACCAAACCAGTAAGAGGCAGATCTGGCGGGGGTGGAGTATACTTCCAATGTTGGAAGGTCAGGAGTGAAGGAGGCCTCAGGGTAAAATGCAAGGGAGAGAAGGCTACTGTGATATCTCTGTAGAGAAAATCTGGTGAGTAAAGAGTGAGGCCAGGAGAGGACTGAAGGAATTAGGCTTTGAATCAAAGAGCTACCTCTGAAACTTCTGATGTTCATGTTGCTGGGCCACTGGGCAGGGCTTTGGAGGATGGAGATCGCTATTGGACGGGACTTCAAGGTGTCAGTGATACTCCATATGTATCTGAAGGAGAGCGAGGGCAGAAAGGCAGAAATGGTGAGCAGTTACACCCTTACCCCTATTCTTTCCCTCTTTCAAGGCTTTGCTAAGATTGTCTTCTTTTCCATTTCACTTTCTGGGCTAGCTCAACCTTAGCTAACAGAGTTGGTCAGAATTCTGATTTTATCTTCTTTGAGAAAGGACCAGGGAAAATGAAAGACCAATTCTGAATTCTACTATCGATCTTGAAAAAAAAAAAAGAGGAAAATTCATTCTTTGTGAGGACCTGCTTTTAAACAATCAACGAAAATGTATTTATCAGAAGAAGAAGGTTTGACCTAGACAAGTGTTAGAGCAGGATAAACAACTAGAGAGGAGGGAAAGTGGGAAAAGGCTACCCAATATTACAGTGACAGTAAACATTCCAACTTCTCTTTATGTCTTGAAATGTTGTTTTGACTAGATAGAATATTTCCCTAATTGTTCTGCTCCATTGCCAATGCGGGACTTACTCATGGTTCTTCTGGAATGCTTCAGAAAGATGCTGGTAGGGAGCTAGTCTAGCAGGACAGTTGGAATGTGCTGAAAAGATGTCAAAAGATATTTTGAAGTCATAGGTTCTGGTCTTACTTCATCATGGTCCTGGGCAAATCACTTCACTTTTCTGTCTTTCAATTTACCCCTCTTGCAATAGAACTTGGGTGTTTCCTTAGGGATGAGGAAACAAACTTGAGAACTTTATTTTTTTCTGTCTGGCCTCAGTGTTCTCCATCTTAAAATGATGAGACTGGACTAGATAGCATCTGAGGTCCCTTCTAACTCTTGTTTTATGATTTTATGATCATGTCTTCTGAAGGAAATCAGGTAGAGTTGGGGCAATGGTCCAGATTATCCTGAGCTTAGTTTGACTCATTGTAGCATGCATTTATAGGTTACTCTCACAATTCCCACTTGAACTGAAAGGCTGGGTCACCAGAGGGTGTTTTCTCCTTCCCCACTTAGGTTTCTAGGGGACTCTGACAGATTTATGATGGTATATTTCTAATGCTGTGGTTCATGAGTCTCCATTGATGTGCTTTCTTCCATGATTATCAGCTGATATCAATTAGGTGCCCAATTAGCTTGTGGAAAGGAGTATTTACTAAGGTGGTAAAGTAAGTACAAAATATTATCAGCAAAACTCTGTGACATGCCCTCTTCTAACATACAGTCTAAGAGCAGTGGACTCTACTTTAAAATTCATATGGCAAAAGGGTAACATAGCTCATGGTGGCTGGAAATTCTTTTCTCCTTGTTGTAGGGATATACATGAAGTTACTTTTAGATATGGAGCAGCTTTTTTTTTTTTTTACTGGGCTCTTTGTAGATTGTTAAGGGTGCTTTATTTTTTCTCAGTATGCCTAATTTATCTTTGGCTTCTGAAAGAGGTAAGTCAACTATTGTGGGAATGTTCCTGGGACTAAGAAGTCAATGGGGAATCCAAAATCCTCCTTCTTTCCAAAGTTCAGAAACACTTTCTCCAAACAAGGGTAGAAGAGTGGGAAGAAGACCAAGGATCACTTGTCTACTCTTCTCTCCTCAAGTGATTCCTTCTTAGGTACTTACTTGGAAGGCTTCTACTACTAAGCTGCCATATCCACAAATGCTTAATTCCCAACTAGCTTACTAGTTTTACACAGGGAATAACTAAATCCCTCATCCAATCCAAAAGGACTTCCTGTCATGCCTAGCTGAAAGGTTTTTGATTGATTGATTGGTTCACTATAGGTATCTAGGCCTCATTCATATCTAGTCGTACCTAGACGACTCAATGGAGTGTGTTCTCATCCTATAAAAGTATCTGGGCTAAGTAAGTCAGGATGCTAGGTTGATTTAATCACCCTCATCACCATTGCACCATAAATATCACCTTTGTTTATTTATTTTATCTATTGGGAAGCAAGAGAACAGTGTTTTTATTTGTTTTTTACTTCAAGCTACTTGAGCAAGGTAGCTTCAGGACCTGGAGAGCTCCAGTGAGTCTGAGGTTGTAGAGATAACAGTGTGTGGTGACTGAGGAAACTTCTTTCCTTGGAGTCTGTGCCCTGGAGAGATCCAATGTGTACTGAATTGTTTCCTCTCCACTATTGTCTCTACTTCATGCCTCTTCAGTTTCCCCCTCTTTCCATCAGCCTGGCTTCCTAGGGACCACAGAATATCCATCTGGTAAGCAATTTTCAGACTCTCTTCTGGGTCTCATCCACCCCTGATGAGCAAATCCTTTCTACTCCCTTTTAACTGCACCATCTCTTCCATCTGCCCTATCCCTCCCTTTCTGCCACCAGTGTCTCCCATCTTATGCTATACTTTTCTTCCTCACATTTATCTTTATATCTCTGTTATATTCTCTCTCTCTGTCTCTCTGTCTCTCTCTCCCCCATCCCTCTCTGTCTCTTTTCTCCTCCCTTCCTCTCTCTTCCCTCTTCTCTCCCTCTTCCCTGTTACTATTCCCTGAATGCCAGGCTTATGTGAATGACAGCTCCACTCTGATGAGCTGTCAGGCTGCAAGAACCATTGACTCATCCTCCCCCCAACCCCTGCATTACTGCAAACACACACACACACACACACACACACACACACACACACACACATGAACGCACGCACGCACAGCCTTGGTTGATTGAGAGAGGAGAAAGTGAGGGAAAACAAGCTATTCCAGAGGAAATAGAGAAGAAACCTCTTGATGGGCACACGTCCAGAATATTTGCCCAGTTTGGTTTCAGGAACCCCCAAATGCACCCCCAGCAATCATTGTCCCCCCAGTCAGTCAGTCTGGTTAGAGGAGGCAGTCTGTCTGAGAGCAATGTGCTTGGGTGGCTGAGTTAATGGGATTGGGAACTTTTCATTGCAAGGTCACTGGATTCGATCCAACACCTGTCAGCAGGGACTCAGAAATATCATTGTGTGACAGCTTCAGGCCAATCTGGCTGAGATGTGCTGATGGACTCAAGCCTGTCCAGAACAGGCAAGTGTTGCTGACGCCACCCCTGCCACAAGCACTAATTGGTTCCTTTGCCAGCACTTTTAGTTATTGCATCATAACTGCATAGGGCAGAATCCCCATGCAGTCTACTCATTTCCTTAAGCAGCTCTGTCTGCCCATAGGCAAGGACACTTGAGAGGCATACAGCTGCCACTGATTGGGTTACGCCAACCTAGGGGATGAAAGATGCCCTACCTACAGTTTCTGGTTTGTTGTGAAAGGTTCAGAAAGTGGGTTCTGAATAATAGTAAGAAAAGCAATGGTGAGGAGGAAAACAATAACAATACAGGCACAGTGGACAGAATGCTGAGCTTGGAATCAAGGAGACTCGAGTTCAAATCTAGCCTCAGATACTTACTAGCTACATTACCCTGGGCAAGTCATTTGGCTTGTTTGCCTCAGTTTCCTCATCAGTAGAATAGAGATGATAGTAGCACTTAACTCCTAGTATTGTTGTAAGGATCAAATGAGATGATAATTTTAAAGGACTTAGCACAGTGCTTGATATATAGTGCTAAATAAATGTTAATTATTATTATTATTATTATCATTCATTGTGCTAGGCAAGTCATTTAAATTTTCTATAGAGAGATAAAAGTGGATTTTGAGTCAGAGGACCTCTGTTCAAATCCCTGCTCTGCCTCTTAGTACCTTCGTGATCTTAGACAAGTCACTAAATCATTCTGGGCCTCAGTTTCCTGAACTGTAAAATGAAAGAATTGGATTTAATGACTTCCAAATTCTCGTAAAGATCTAACTCTCTCATACTTTATAATTAGAACTTATAGACACGTTGTTATTTGCATTGATTGGGGATGCTGCTACGCTTGAGTTCTCTATTTTAGTAAAATCCATAATTTAAATGGAAATCATAACAATAACAACAAATAATAACAAAAAGGAGGAGGAAGAGGAGAGCATATTTAAAGTTTTCAGTCACATTGAACAGAAAATGTTCCCAAAGGGGCCCCTGCACAGGAGTCTACACTTTCTTGTTGGTTGTAGATGACTGAGGAAGACAACCAATTATGCTTTCAGAAGCAAGAAAAAACTGAGCCAACAGCATCTTGTGTCTCCTTCCAAGGAAATCACTAATATGACAGTGTAAGTAAGCTCCAACATAGGATGGACAGACATGGTATCCTCCACCAACATTGAAAACAGTGATGATGTCAGTTCACATATTCTTTCTCTCCAGATATTCAGTTACTTGCTTCCTACCTCCTGGATGTTCACATCTTTGTGCCCCAAAACTTAAAATTGTTGGCATCTTTTCACATTAGAAAGCTACAAAATGGCCTCTGACTAAACATGCAGATTGGGCAAAATCGAGACTTAGCAAAGACCTTCTTTGTTTCCTTTACTTTTCTCACTTCTATGTCCCATTCCTTCTAGGGATTTCTTCTCTAGGCATCCTGAGCTGTTAATGACATTCCTTAGGTTTCTAGTTTTCTTTCCTGAGGCAATTAATGGTTCTGATATGGACATCTTTTTTCTGTAGCAAGGGTTCTTTATCTGGGATCTATGGACCTCCCTACTCAGGGGCCCATCCTCTTTTTGAATATTTTGATCACCATATTACAATATTTCCTTTGCAATATGATAAATTTCATTTTATGCATTTTAAAACATTACTCTAAGAGGAAATCCAGAGCCTTCATCAGAGTGCCCAAGGGATCCATGACACAAAAAAAGGTGAAGAACCCCTTTTCTGAAACACCTGATAACTCAGACCTTCTTTTTCCTTACTTCCAACAAAGTTGACCCATCCTGTGGCCTGATGCCAATTTGGAGTTTTAATAACCATGTCTCTTCATATACAGAGTTTTGACTAGAAGCCAAGAGTTGGCCATAGAATTCATGTTGGTTGATGTTCTCTATTTGGACTTGATAATGACAATGTATTACCCTCTGCCCACACTGTTTTCATGTTTTCTTACTCCCCTTGAAAACACCAAGTCATAATTCAAACAAATTTTTATTGAGGGAATTTTAGTAAGACATGCAGATATTGGGGAGAAGAGAGGGGTCTCTCAGCAATGTGTGGTCCCCCTCTTTCACCCCTCCTCTTAGAAATTTTTGTGGCCAGAGAAACCATCTGGCTGGGGCCAGTATTACTGTTACAGATTGAGTCTTTGTTCTATACTAGTGTTATATGGGGGTGTCAGTGACCAGGGACAGAATCTAGACAGGTGGCTCCCTAAGGGCAGAAAGTGGTGATCTGGAATGGGAGTTTTGGAGTCCAGATGGTGACCCTAGCAAGGACAGACTGATCTTGGAACTATGAGAGGACAATTAATTCAGACAATAGAGCTCCATAGACAGTAAGAGGATAGAAGGCTAAAGAAATTATGAGAACAAACAGGGGCAGTATCCTGAAATGGGGAGCAGGATGTTATGTCCTAGAAACAAAGAGAGTAGTTTACATAATTTCTGTAGACAGGGCAGGAGTCAATGCTGAATCAGGTTCAAGCCTCTGTGAAGAGTGAAATTTTGAACGAAAGGTAAAGGATAGACCCTGGGACCCAGGCAGAAAGAGATTCTACTTTTTCAGTGGCCAAAGAGACAGAAATAGCCAAGCCTCTCATCAGGAAACAAGGTGCACAGACTAGACAGAACACAATAAGAATTGGAGGTTGTAGGGTGATTCAGTCAACTTGGTTGTGGGATGTGGAACCATGAAAAAAGAGGACCCAAAAGAAGCAATCAGACAATTGGCAAGTCAAGGTAATTGAGTCATATGAAACTCTCTACCTTTGATTACACAACCGAATGCCTAGTATGTACCTGAGAGCCCCTGACCCTCTAAAAAAATGATATATGCTCTTTTCTATAGATGATTTTCATATGCTGAACAACTGTAGGTGCTTTGTGGGGGGCCAGGTGGTGTGTAATAGGAGGGATGAAAGGAGAAAGCCAATGGAAGGCATGGGTATAGTCTTCCAGAGGAGATAGCCCTTCAACTCCACCCCTCCAGGAAGAATCAGAGAATTTTTTGATTGGAAATTGCTTATTCATATACCTCTCCTCAAACCACACTCTCTATTCATAGAACTGTAAATCACAGGCACATAGATCTCAAACTGGAAGGAACCTCAGAAGCCATCTAGTCTAATCCTTTTGTTTTACACATGAGGAAACTGAGGCCCAGAGTCATTGAGGGACTTACCCAAGGTCACATCTGTTAGATATGTGTTAGAGGAAGGATTTAAACCCAAGTCCTTTAACACAAGAGTCCACAGAGATGGAAGAGATCTCATTTTACAGATGAGGACATTGAGGCCCAGAGGAGCAAAGCAACTAGCCCAAGATTACAGAGAAAGCTAGTAGCTGACTACACTAGAGAAAGTCCATGGCCACAATTAGAAGCCAGTTCTCCTGTGTCCTGGTCCAATGTTCCTTCCAAAATATTGTTCAGCTTCCCTCCTAGACAGCCATCCTCCCACTCTGCTTCCACATGAAGCTAGCTCTGCTGCCAGGGATGCCATGAACATTGAAAGAGCTTGTTTCTGCAAAGAACTTCGGGCTTCTCAAAGAACAGTGGGCATTGTTGGTATGACTATTTTCATTATTGTTACTATCATCACTGGCATTTCACACACTGCCTGTTATCTCCTTCTGGTGCTTAGCAGCTGGGAAAAAAATTCTGCCTGTGATTTCTCCATGCGGGCAGGACCGTTTATTCGGGCATCCCCTCCTCCCCCTTTTCTTTCGTTCTTTGTAAAATGATGTGTACAAGGCTGAGGCTTGTTTGTTGTTTGTTTTCCCTCCCCCCAAGCACAAAACAGTATTGAAACTATTTTTGAATAGTATAAAAAAGGCATGATGTGGCTTAAATAACAGCTCTATTTCTAAAGAATTAGATTTAGAATATGCTTCACTAAACTTTAAATATAACCCTCTGACAAGAAAATTCGTTTTAAGTGATTTTCTGTGGTGAGCAACTCCACTGCAAGATATCACTCAAAGGCCTAGGCTGTTTTTAAAGCATACAGCAGCTTGCTCTTTTTGCATATGCCATACGCTTTCACCTAGGGCCAAATCGGTTGCTAAGTTTCAAAGAAATTGATTTTTCCATAGGATACGGTAAAATAATATTGAAGACAGAGTCAGCCCAGAGCCAACTGGGCAGTACTCTCAAATGTACTTGATGCCCTGTCTAAACCACTCTCCCCATTTCTGCTGCCTCCACTTCCCTCAGGGACTACTTCTCTGTTCCATTCCTATGGGAC
Source organism: Bettongia penicillata ogilbyi (assembly GCA_023548195.1). Classification (NCBI taxonomy): domain Eukaryota; kingdom Metazoa; phylum Chordata; class Mammalia; order Diprotodontia; family Potoroidae; genus Bettongia; species Bettongia penicillata. The sequence continues at coordinate 2,739,507 of JAJHZJ010000663.1, read as the reverse complement.
CTCACTTTCAAACCAACCTCTGTTAAGTTGTTGGCTGATAATGGAGCATAGGTTCCTAAATATAGAGCTGGAAGGGATCTTAGAATGCATCTAGTTCAATTCCCTTATTTTACAGATGAATAAACTGAAGCTAAGAGAGAGTAAGAGACTTGCCTAAGATCACATAGATAGTTAAAGGCAGAGGAACCCAACTGTCTGGCTCTTTTGACTCTAATTCAAGTATATTCTCTCTCTCTCTCTCTCTCTCTCTCTCTCTCCTCTCTCTCTCTCTCTCTCTCTCTCTCTCTCTCCCCTCTCTCTCTCTCTCTCTCTCTCTCTCTCTCTCTCTCTCTCTCTCTCTCTCTCTCTCTTTCTCTCTCTCTCTCTCCCTCACCCCCCCCCTCTCTCTTTCCTTCTCTCTCTCCCCCTCTCTTCCCCCTCTCTGTCTCTCAGTTCCCTGGGGGTAAGACCTATTTCATTTTTTGGTCTTTGTATTCTCATTGTCTAGCCTGACACATGGTAGGTACTTAATAAATACTTATGAGTAAATTATGAAAATGCAAGAAAAAAGTCAAAGTGAAAATCAGAGTTTGGAAAGGGATGCATTCAATTTGGACAAATGTATCATATTGGAGTGAAATTCAGTCTCCCACCTCCTATGGGAAACTTTTTCTGATATCCCTGATTAGTACTCTATCCCTCCTCCATAGATGATCTTGCATATACTTGTCTATTTGCATGTCACATACCTCATTAGAATACGAACTTCTTTAGGGCAAGAACCTGTCTTTGTGTCTCCAGCACCTAGGACAGCACCGGACAAGTTGTAGATACTTAAACAATGTTTGTTGAATTGGATGTGAATGTATGTATATATATACTACATATATATGTCTATATATGTACACATGTATATGCTTTTTTATCTTCATAATTCTTGGGGAAAAAGCAAACCTCTGTCAAACTTTCTTGCAAATCTTGGTTGGTAATTTAAAATGCATCTGTAAAGTGTTAGGATTTGAACATCATTGTTCATTAATCTCTCCATGATTACTGACTCTTTCCCATCACTTTGACAATCAGGACGTACTGAGTGACTGACCGCTGTCTTGTGTCATTTGTGCCCCCACCTTAGAACTATTAGAACAAAAAAATCATGCCCTACAACCATCTGCAACATTGCATGCCCATTGCTGAATATTGAATAGGTATTATGAGTATTGAATTTGGCAGCTTTTCTCATGCCATATTTCTCTGCAGTTTTCATTGCCTGCTGACAAGAAAATGAAAAGAGAAAAAAAGGAGAGTGAACAACTTAGGAAGTTATATTTTCATGGTTTGATCTCGACCACCCCCTGATGTATTGGCTACATTAACAGTCATAATGGTGACAATATCTTAGAGAGGCAGTGTGGTGTAATAGACAACTGGCTTTGGAGTCAGGAAGACCCAGAGTTAAATGCTGCCTCTGAACCATCCTAGCTCTGAAACCCTGGGCAAGTCACTTAACTTCCTCATGCTCCAGGCAATCCTCTAAGTCTGTAAATTACAAAGTGGTTGTCAATCTGCACCGGTAGAGGGAGTTTCTATGCTGGGATCTTTCCACACTGATGAAATTGTATGACCAGATTCCCTGCATTCCTCCCCCAAAAAATCACATGCAAAATAGTTCATATTTCACAAGACTTTAAAAATACATTTCAAAGATTTTTTTGTATCTATTATCTCCTTTGATTTTTACAACATCCCTGTGAGGTGTAGTAGTTAGAGAAGGTATGATCATCTTTATTTTATACATTAGAAAACTGGGGATTGTAACATTTAAATGGCAAGCTTCTTTGGGACAGAACCAGGTCTGGGGCTTAGGGTTCCTGAATTCCAAATCCAGGAACTTTTTAATCCACTTCACTGCTTTCTAATTTCAAGCTCAGGTAGTAGAACAGAGACTTTTTATGGCATCTTAGAATGAAACTAGATCATTTCTCTAGGATGTTGACAATAATATTTACTAGCTTTGATATAGCACTTTAAAGTTTGCAAAATACTTTAACAAATGTTATCTAATTTTATCCTCACAACTATGGGAGGTAGCTGCTATTATTATCTTTTGACAGATAATGAAACTGAGGTAGAAAATGGTTAAGTGACTTGCCCAAAGTCACACTGCTAATAAGTTTCTGAAGCTGGATTTGAACTTAGGTTTTCCTGATTCCAGACCCAGTACCCTAAGTCACTGAACCACAGAATTGCCTCAGGACAGTCAACATGAAAATGAATTTAAGGAAAAGTTAATCATTCAGTTAAACATTTTTAAATGCCTATTATGTGATAGGCACTGGGGATACAAAGAAAACTTAAAAAATAGTCCATGCTCTCAATGCTCTCAGTGCAAATAACTATATAAACAAGATATGTAGAGGATAATTTGGGGGTAATCTCAGAGAAAAGGAACTAAGATTAAGGAGGCTTGGAAAAGTTTCTTGCAAAAGGTGAGACTTTTAAAGGAAGGAGACTTGAAGAGAGTCAGGGAAGTTAGAATACAGAAGAGATGAGGAGGGAGAAAATTCCAGGCAAGAGGTGAAAATGCTTGGAATTGAAAGACAGAAAGTCATGTTGGAGTCAAAACATAGGCTAGAGTCATTGGATAACAAAATATGTGAAGGGGAGTAAGATATGAGAAGACTAGAAAAATAGGCTAGTTATGAAAGACAAAGAATTTTATGTTTGATTTTGGGGGTTCCAAATGAGGAGCTACTGGAGTTTATTGAATAGGGTGGCAATATAGTCAGAATTAAATTTTAATAATCAATTTGACAGGTGGGTGAATGAGGAAGAAACTCAAGGGGAGATCCACCAGCAGATTTTTGTAATAATCAAGGTGTGAGGTAATAAGGGCCTGCCTAAGGGTGATGGCAGTGTCAGAGATAAAGAGGCATGTATTAGGGAGTTTGTGAAAGTGAAAATGACAGGATTTGACTGCTGATTGACTCTAGTGATGGGGGCAGGGGAGAAGTATGGTGAGAGAGAGTGAAAAGTTAAGGATGACATGGAGTTTGCAAGCCTGGGTGACTAAACGATAGTGATAATCTAGGCAGTTATAGGAAAGTTAGGAAGAGAGGAAAGCTTTGGAAGAAAGATAATTTCAGTTTTGGATAGGCTGAGTTTAAGATTTGCACGGGCATTTAGTTTGAGAAGTCTTTGAAAGGCCATTGGTGATGCAGAACTGAAGTTCAGGAGAGAAATTAGGGCTAGAAAAGTAGATATAAGAGTCATTTGCATAGAGATGATAACTGAAACCATGGAAACTGCTGTAATCTCCATGTAAAATGGTTGTTGTTTGTCCTTCACTTCTGAAGAGGATCAATGGCATCATGGGTGATGTATTGACTTGTGGATGGATTGGATTTAAGAGAGGCAGAGTTACACAAAGTTATCAGCCTCACTCTCTCTTCCACAGTCATCAAAGTCCAGTGTAAGACAAAAGTCAAAGTGATGGGCCAGGATGCAATGAACGACATCAGTGTTTCCAATGTCTGACCAAGTTCTACGTGTCTATAACACCTGCTTCAGCTGCCCTCGTGGTTGTCAGAACAAATTGTTCTCATCCACCCATTCCACTGGAGGAAGTCTTCACATGCTTGAAGTAGACATCCTCTTAACTCACCAGAGGATTTCAGACCCATTGGTTGCCCTCAACTTGGTTTGGCCTGTCTACTCAAATGGTTTATTGGAGCATAGTTACGGCATATGCTTCAGCTTTTTGGAGCCACAGGGTGGCAGAACTGGGTGAAAGGTGAATGCCAAAGGTGGATGAACAGTCCTGAAAAGGGCACAGCAAGACTTCATACCAGAGGGAGAGGAGAAGATAGGGCCTTAAGAAACCCCTATTGGTAAGTGGTGTGCTCTAGGTAAAGATTCAGTACAGGGGCCAAGGAAGTAGCAATTAGACATTGAGAAGGAGAACCAAGAGAGAATAGGATCCTAAAAATCTAGAGAGAGGAGAGTATCCAAGAAGACAGTATGATTGATAGTGTTAAAGTTTACAGAGATATCAAGAAAATGAGGATTGAGAAAAGGTCATTAGATTTAGCAGTTAAGAGATCATGAGTAACTTTGGAGAAAGAGGTTTCACTTCAATGATGAGATCAGAAGCCAGGTTATAAAGAGTTGAGAAAGGAGTGAGAGGAAAGGAAGTTAAGTCAGCAACTGTACTCAATCTTCTCTACGAGTTTAGCCATAAAAAGGAGGCAAGATATAAAATGATAACTAGTTAGGAGGGACAGACCAAGTAAGGGATTTTTGAATATGGATAGACATAGGCATCTTTGTAGGCAGTAGGAAGGCATCCAGCAGATGACATAGTTGAATATTAACGGGAGAGAAGGAATGATGGTAGGGGCAAACTACTGAAAAATATGGAGCAGAATAGGACCATACACATGCATAAATATTTTTATATAAAACAGAGGTAAAGGAGGAGATATTGGCAGAAGTCTTCCTGGGTGATGTGAAAAGAAGAAAGGGGTAAAGAAGGAGTTATCTTTCTGTGAATAACCTATTTTTTTCAGTGAAATATGAGGAAAGTGAAGAGGGTAGAGAGAAGAGTTCCTATGGGAGGTCTGAGGAGGACTGGAAAGGTTTGGGAAGGCCATAGTGGTGAATGGTATAGTGAAATGATTAGGGAATTATAAAAGGCTTGACTTGCTGTAGTGAGAGTCTAATTGAGAAAATTGTCATAGAATCTTGTAGTGGATTCATCTTGGTTCATTATTTTCTCTAGCTTCATTCAGTAGATATTTCATGAATACATGGGGGGACATTAAATATGTTTTTCTTTCTTTTGTCTTTTCGATTTTTTTTTGCTTTTTTCATAAGGTTGGACTCCTTTTTTAACCTTTTACACTATGGATTCATTCAATTGAAACTGCTCTCTTCAAAATAACTGTCCCAAATAAAATTCAACAAAGGTAGACCTCAGCAAATTTCTCCAAGCAATGTAATATTTTATTAGCAGGGTGTAGACTTACCAACAGAATGAGTTTTTGACTGCTTCAGTTCCTACGCCAAAAATCCAAACAGAAAGACTTAACTCATTTTTACAGGCTAGAACAAAGAACAAAACAGGTAAGTGACATCATGGGGTTGAGGACAATATGTTTAGCTACATAGCTGAGGCATGGGGGACAATATGATTGATTGGAAGTTGGGAATGTGGACCAGCAATAGACCCTTCCTTCCCTGCTGTGACTAAGGAGTGTACATTATTTGAGTTCACTTACAAAGCCAAAAGATATTGGGCCAGCCTTCTTTGGATAGCAAACTAGATATCTTTGAAGGATAACTTGGTGGCATGAAGATACTAGACCAGACTCCTTGTTGCCCACCTGTATTTCCTTGAGAATAGAACAGTGATTAGCAAGAGAGCTAGATTTCAACCCAGCAGCCAGTTGAGTCTTTTGAACTGAGTTCAGAGACAAGGAATCATGACTTAGGCAGTTACAGGATGAAATCAATTAAATGTAAATAGGATCAATAAAAAGTGATACAGAATCAGTTTTATCCTCAATGATCCTTTAATTGCTAAATCCAACGGTCCTTCTAGCTTTACATCCTTTTTGACTTCTTATCCACATTTGACACTATTAACAACTTAACCACCTCTCTCCCATATTCTCTTCTGTTTTTGTGACACTACTTTTTCCATGGTCTTTTCAAGCACGTTTTGTAGCTACTTCTCTGTCTCTGTTTCAGGATCATCATCCCTGTCCTTTTCACCAAAACATGGACTCTCTTTTAGTCCCTTCTCTGTTTCTCTCTCTCTCTCTCTCTCTCTCTCTCTCTCTCTCTCTCTCTCTCTCTCTCTCTCTCTCTCTCTCTCTCTCTCTCTCTCTCTCTCTCTCTCTCCCCCAGTTTTTCTCTCATCTAATTGCCTCCAGCTATCATCTCTATGCACATGACTCCTGAATTCATACATCCAGCCTTTATCTCTCTCTTGATCATTAGCTCCCCCATCTCCAGTTGCTGCTGTACATCTCCCCCTGGATGTCCCAAAAACATATTAAAATCACCATATCTAAAACAGAATTTATTATCTTTCTCCCTAAACTCATCCATCTTTCCAATGTTCACATTTCTATTGAGGGCATTACTATCCCCTAGGTCTGCTACTTGGGAAACATTCTCTACTCTTCACTATCTTCCTGATGTAATTGGTTGTCAGATTCATCCATTCTACCTCTACAACATCTTTCACACCCTTTTCTCTAGGGAGATGACCTCTGTTTTAGTTCAAGTCTTTAGTTCTTTTCCCATGGTCCATGTTTGTATAGCAAAGATAGCACATGGTATTGTGCAACAAACCATAAATTCCAATGGAATCATGCAAAGGAGGTTTGAGATAACTGTGGCTTGAAGGTCTAGCTGATTAGGTCTTGGGTTTAAATGATGAGGTACTAAAAGTACATGATTACATGATGGAGTCTTGTAAGTCTAGAGATGGTTATGGAATGATGCCCAAGATCAAGAGGTCGCCAGCAATCTAAAGGTCACTAACAGTAGCTCCCATGCCTAAAATTCTCTCCTTCTTCATTTCTACCTCCAGTCTCTCTGACTTCCTTTAAGTCTCAGCTAAAAAATTTCTACCTGCTATAAGGAGCTTTTCCAGATACCCTTCTCTTTGGTGATGATCTCCAATTTGTCCTGTATATACCCTGTTTGTGCATAGCTGTTTGGATATTGTCTTTTCCACTCAATGGTGTACTTCAAGAAACTGTTCTTGGCTTTCTTTTTATTTGCAGCTCTTAGCACAATGCCTGCAACATAGCAGGCACTTGGTAAATATATATTGACTGACTGAAGTGACAAGACAGTCAGTATAGGGGATATGAACCTTCATTTCTGGCTCTTGGAGTTATGCTTTGGTAAGAATGTGTTAGTAAATACTTAACAATTGGCACTCTGGAGAAAAATGTCCATGTGACACACTTTTAATTATTAGGAACATTTCTTCCATAATTTTCTTCAGTCTAGATATTCTACAACACAATAAATCAAGCCCTGCTTTTAGCATTTGCTGATTTTCAAGGCATAAATGCTCATGCTGAAAGTTGAGCAATCTGTTCTTGAGGATGGGTTTGAGCTGGTTCTAGCACATTCCTGGCTGTGGTCCTCCCAGGTAATAAAACACAAAATGCTGCCCCAATGCTGAACTGGCCCACTTCCCTTTTTCTGTCCATTCCTTTTATAAAATCTCACTGGAGGAAAAATATTTTCATGAGAACAATATCAGTTAGTTCAGATGCTTTGTCATGGTGTGATTAATCAGTCTTCAGGAAGCCTATGTAGTAACCTGGCAGACACCCAGGTGGTGTATATCTGCCTCTTAAAGTTGGGAAAAGAAAGCAACTTTTGGAGTATTAAAGATACCTCCTAAATTCAAGTGCCACCTAAATGATGTTGATGATGTCGCTGGTTCTATGAAAAGTGAAAGGAGAAATCTTTTGGAAGAAGATTGAGATGAAGAGGGTTTTTTTCTGGGCCCATGTGGACCAAAATTTGGACCTCAGAAAGGCAAAATTAGGCATGTACAGAACCAGGGAGATGAAGTAACTGACATCATGCAAGAGGATATTACAAAAGCGATTGAAAGAAGAGAGAGACTGGATGAGCTTCAAGACAAATCAGAAAACTTATTGGATAATACAACAGCTTTTAGCAGCAAATCTAAACAGCTTCAAAGACAAATGGTGTGGATACAAAATGAAGGCCATCATGGCTCTGGTTGCTGTCATCCTTTAGCGGTTCCTATTGTCCTGACATATTGGACTTGATTCAGTGACCAGAGATCTTCAGTAAAACAGTTCTGAGACAATTTAAAAAAAAAGAAAATTGCTGTATGATTTAATGGAATATATATATGACTTTCAAAAGTATTTTTTCTCAAAAAATGAAAAGGCAAGTGTCCAGTTCAAATTGGAGCATTGACAAGTTCCCAATTAGCTTCCTCCCCTTCACCAAAATATGCCCTTATTAATTTATTTTAAAACAAAAACATCTACTTTTCCATGTTACAGGAACCTAATTTGAAACTAGATACTTACCAATACATAACATAGAGTTAAACATTGATGATCACATTTATAATTCAACATAATTTCCTACTGTAAATTAGGGAGGTGGGGATTTATTGCATCAAGTTTAGGGATAGGGTGAGAGTTAAGAGATGAAATATTGTGTAAAAGGAGATGGAAACCAGTTAATGGTTACAAAATGTATAATTTTTCTCATTTAAAAAAATTAGGTTTTGGTAATGGTTTCTATATATTTATGGAGAAATTTTTCAATCCTGCTACTTTCAACTGTGACTAAAGACATTTCAGTAAGCCTATTTTGCCTGTAAAAAGTGATGAGCTCCTTCCTCACTGTGTTCTGACTACTCAGATGGGTAGCTGTACACTTATATCTTCCATCCTCACAAACAGAAGTTGACTGGGAGTAGGTTTTAATAAATATGCTTCCAGTCTAAAGATTCAGGAATGGAAAAGGGAAAGTTGATAGTAATGGTTAGTATTTCTGCTTAGAAAGGACTTGAAAATTCATCTATTCCAAGCCTTTCATTATATAAAGTTTACATTTGAGGGACCTGATTGCTTACTGTCTGTATAACAGCCCATCCAGATCTCAGTTTGCAATAAAAGCTAATTGTTTTTGATCAGAGGGGAAGCATAATTGATTGATATATATTGCTTGCCTTTTCAGTGGTTGCAGAGAGGAGGGAGGGAATTTGGAACTCAAAAAAGAATGTCAGAAATAAATAATTTAAAGAAAAAATCAGCAGTGAAAAACGTGAATTGCTGCTGGGAATAGTCTTGAGTCTGGTCTAACCAGACTAAAATGTAACTGGGAAACATTTAACAAAACTAATAAAAATACATAGCTATTGTTAACATGTGGTTTTCTCAGTCAAGGATCTTGCTGTATGGTTTAGTGACTACCACCATGCCTTTCTATTTGAGTTATACCTTTCTGTTTTAGATGATTTCCAAGGTCTCGTCCATTTATAGATTTATGGTCCTGTGCTCCTGAAAAGTCATTTGATTTGTTCAAAATCATATATATAATGAGTATAAAGCTATGATATGAACATTCCATCTGTCTCCAAATCCATTTTTCTTTTTTCCTTATTACACCATCATTCATGGCTCCTGGAACTTGCTTCCTATGGCTACTGATTCTATAACTGAATCCAAGTAATCCCAAAATCAGAAAAGAAAGATGGAAGACAAATTCTTCAAACTACCCAAGGAAATGGTTTCCTTGGCAGAAGTCTATTGGAGATATTAGCTCTTTGGTATGGAAACTTGTCATGGTGATGAAAGCATTATCTTTGGAGTTTATTACTCCAAAGCCCTGGGTTTCTGCCCTAATTCTGTCACTTCCTAGTTAGAAAATTTTGCACAAATCACTTTATCTCTCCAATTTTTCATTTCCTCATCTGCAAAATGGGGATAGCAATAGTTGTAATTATGAACATCACAGATGCATTGACAGGACTAAGTGAAAGACTGTACCTAAAATGCCTTGTAAATTATTATTAATATGTAGGAATAATAATTGCTCAACTTTGCACAATTTCATAGGTTACAAAGTGATTTCCTTAAAATTATGCTATGAAGTAGGTAATTCAAATAGTTCTTCATTCGCAAATGGGGAAACCACAGCTGAGAAGTCATTTGTCCAGAAGTTTTACCTGTTTATTCAATAACTATTTCTATTCCTGTGAACAATAGTAGGAGGGAGAAATGGTATGAAATGGAGAAATTATGTGTTTGTTCGATAGAAATTATTCTGGATCTAAGATCTAGTGAGATATCTACAGGTCTCAGATAATTCTGGAACCCCTAATGTCAGCCTTAGGTCCATTTCAGGGTGTTTGGAATATTCACAGCTTTATAAACATGGCTCACACCCCTATTTGGTGCTTTCCTCTCTTACTAACAGCCCAGTAACCATCAATCAAATAGTAAAGATTTTAATGAGGACAGAGTAAAAAAAAAAATTTACATAAAATATATTTACCTCCCCTTACACAAAGGGATGCAACATCCAATAGAATCCCATACCACGAGTGATAGAGGAAACAACCTCTGCATAACTCATGATCATAGACTTGTATTCTGCATATGTCTCATCAACCAAAACATACTCTATTGCACTCCACTCCGTATCAACAGCTGCCATTCTTTTCCTCTTTCAAAGCTGTTGCTCACTGTTTCTTTGCCAAAGGGCTACTACCACCTACTGCTGGACTTCTTCTCTGCTGACTTGCGGTCATCTGCTGGGGCTCTATCTTCAGATACTGGAGTTTCTTCCTCAATGAAATTCTATCCCTCCCCACAAAAAGCTGCCCCGGGGTTTGCTCTTTAGCAAAAATTAGGACAATTCAAATCAAGATCTCTTCCCTCTGTCCCTCCCTGCCCCATATTCGAATCTTTACCTTAGTGTACGTTAGCCTTAATAATTCCCTGGAAAACTGACTTGAGTGTTGAGCTATTCATTGGATCAGTAACCCTTATCAGAGATGGTTGAGTTCAAATGTGAGATTACAGGCTATATCAACTTCCAGAGTACTTTCTTCTCCTAGTATTCTTTAAATCTAATTCCATTCTGTTTCCCTTTTTCCCTATGCACCCACTGCCTACTCCCAACCTAAACTATGGGTGGTGAACTCTTGGAAAATGTAACTTATTGGGCCTTAAGTCCAGTTTTTTTTCCCCTTTCCTCATCATTAGGAGTGAAGACCCAGGGTATTAATTACTATGGTTAATAAAGAGCACAATAAAAAGAGCACAAAGTCACTGTGTGCTAAGACCTAGCCTAAGGTTAGTTTTATCAGAATCTGATAGATTTAGAAATTGACTTGGTGGAAAAACCACTTTTAGACTGAAGTAGCAGCACTATGCCTGGCTGCAGCAGCCTCAAGCCCAGTTGATTCAGCTGAGATCATTGAAAACAAACAGTCCACCTGTTTCTTTCCCTCTCCCATTGAGGTAGGCTGTCCTCTTGAAGTCAATGAGTAATGGTACCCCTCACCCTGTCTGGTGTCACAACTGGCCATTGTTAAAGTGTGAGACCTTACGTAATTCATTTTCCCCATCAGTGGGACAATAAAAGATTCATGGCCCTGTGTGAAGCATCTTTGCCAGCAGGCCACTGTGAGTATAAGGAAGTTCATTTTCTGTTCTCTACCAGATGACAGGAAGTGCTTAGCTTTAGTCTTTTAATGTCATTGCTATTTGGAGGGCTGCCCTCCCTGAGACACACTTGTATGATTCAGAGAAGCAAAACTGTATGAGTTATGCTTCTGTGGGGAGTAGCAAATAGATGCTCCTGGAGGCCTTGGCAAGTAAGAGAGTAAACCTGGAAACTCACAACTGCCTTCTGTCCACTGCTACAAGAACTCAGTCATCTCTAGTATGGGAAACTTAGCAGGGATGGGGAGCTGACTACAGATGAATTTCAATAAAAGATCCTGGAACTGGTGTGAGCCTCAAGCCCTAGGGTTCAAGAGGGAGGGAATCTTGCCTCTATGAGGAAAAGGCCAAATTAGAAAATGCATGATCTGTGCTCCAACTCTTTCAGGTAACCAACTCCCTAGTACCCCTGACCAACTTTATGCCATGCTTGTCCGTTTTTTCTCATTGCTTCTTGATGTTCCCACATTACCAACCAATAATTCTAGCCCTTGGATCTGCCTTAGGCCTCTGGTCCCTACCTGGTTGCTGGTGATAACCAGCTCTTTAGCTGTCTATGGCTCTGCTGGCTGTAGTTAATACTTTCCAGAGTAGGTTTTCCAGCTGATGTTGTATCCTGCTGCATGGTGGAGAATTGGCTGCCACTTATGACTGGTTCATTTTGTCCCAGGCTCTGACTTGAAGGGAGTGTGGAGGGAAAACAGTATATATCCAATATGAAAGTGTGGGGGTGGATTGGGGTGAAGATAGATGGAATAGAATACATTTTTTTTTTCCTAGGGTAATACCTTTGTAATCAGTATGGTATTGTACAGGGTTGGGAAACCTGTGGCCTTGAGACCACATGTGGCCCTCTAGCTCCTCAAGTGCAGTCCTTTGAGTGAATCCAAACTTTACCTAACATATCCGCTTAATAAAAGGATTTGATCTGTAAAGCTTGGACTCAGTCAAAAAGCCACACCTGAAGACATGTGGCCTCAAGGCTGCAGGTTCCTCACCCCTAGTATAGTGGAAAGAGTGCCTGCTGGCGTTGGGTTTGGAAAACTCAAGTTCAAGTCCCAACTCTTGACACTTACCAGCTGTGTGAACCAGCTAACATCTCTTTCCCAACTTCAGTGTTATCCATGACTCTTGCTTACCCTACATACCTATTCAGTTCCCAAATCTTCCCACAACATTACTTTCATTCATTACTTTCTCTCAACTCCCCCTGCCATCATCCTAGTCCAGATCCTTATCACTTCACACCTGGACTACTGCAGTAGCCTCACATCACTCCCCTCTCCACACAGCTGTTAAATTGATTTTTCTAAAGCACAAGTATCACCAAATCACTCTTCTCTTCAGTAAGCTTCCATCATTCCCTATTTCCACTAGGGCAAAGTATACACTCCTGTTTAGTTTTTAGAGCTTTTTACAACTTGGCTCTGATATTCCTTCCCAACCTTATTTTACATTTCTCTACTCTTTACTCTATGGTAAAATCAACCTTACCTTCCTACTGTTTCTCACTCGTGACAATTCATTTCCTATACCCCTTCCTTTGTACTCTTTGCATAAAATGTGCATTTCTTATCTTGCCTCTTAGAATTCCTAGTTTCAAAAGTTCAACTAATGTACCACTTTCTAGAAGGCTTTCCTGATCATACTATCTGCTAGTGCTGTCCCCCTTCCTTCCGATTACCTTGTATTTAGGTTCTTTTTTATACACACACATACACACACACACACACACACACACATCATAACAATCATAGGGGGAAAAATAAGCTTCTTGAGGGTTGATTCAGCTTCATATTTGTCTTTGTATCCCATCCCTAGGGCCAAACATGGTGCCTGGCACACAGAAGGTGCTTAATAAATTCACATCAATTAATTGATTATTACATTGTCTAGTCCTTTTGATTCTGACCCTTTTAGATCCTGCCTTGTCCAGCTCAGTGCAGAACTTTTTAATATAGATAATCCCCCTTCTTCCTCATTCTGTGATCTTGACCAGGATCCTGGGCCAGAGACTGTGGTCATTTAGATGCCTCAAGCAGAACCCTGAAGAACTGTTGGTTGCCTGAGTCTGTAGGCCCTGCCCCTGGGTTGGGCTGATGCAGACAAATCAGTTATCTGGTTTCTGTATAAACCTGGAGAAAAGATAAGATGGGGAGAAACTAAATAAATGGCTGAAATGATAATATTGGATTCTCTTTAGGTTTCAATTATCCATGTGTTCACAGCCTCCATTACCATATATCAGGCAAAAGTTGGCAGTAACTGCAGCACTGATGACAGCCATGCCATGTAATGATAGGGTCCCCTCTGTAATAATATCAAAGGATGTTATTCTTCAGTGACTGTTGGAACTCAAGATACTTATGAGTAAAACAGGTCATGATGGCTTATTCCATACATTTCAACCATCTATTATCATTGCTTCCTTTTTCAAATATTCAATTCAGATGAACTGATTCTATAAAAATATAACATTTCAAATTCTGATGTTTGACTTCCATCCTGGAAACTCCTGACTTGCTCATTTTGGTATAGTGTTTTACAGTTGACAAAGCATTTCACAGAAATTTCCTAGGTAAAAATGTGAGAAAAGGTACACAGAACACTGAATTTGATAGCAGGAAGACCTAAGTTCAAATCTTTCCTTAGAGAGCTGTGTGACCCATGGCTAGTTACACAATCTCTGTCTGAATCAATTTCCTCATCTTTAAAATGGGACAGCACCTATCTTGCAGGATTCTTATGAAAATCAAATGAGATAATATATGAAAGTGCTTTGCATCCTTAAAGTGCTATACAGCTATCATCATCATCATCATCATCATCATTCGATCCTCATAATAATCCTTATTTGTTTCAATAATTTTATTAATCTCTTTAGTTTTTACATTATCTACATTTTGCAATGTATCCCTTCCTCCTCTTCCTTCTCAAGAATCTTAGCAAAGAATAAAAAGGAAAGCAAAATGAATCAACATATCAAAAATTTCTGACATTTCATGCAGTGTCCCATGCCTGTCTCTGCAAAGAGTTGGGGAGGGGCATTAGCCTTCTCAAATTTCTTCTTTGGGGTCAGGATTGATCACTAGAACTTCATAGCATTTAATTTTGATTGTTTTGCTATAGTTATTTCCATCTATATTGTTGCAGTCATTCATATTTTTCCCCGGTTCTGCATATTTCACTTGGTATCAGTTCATGTAACTCTTCCCATTCCTCTTCATGATTATCATATTTATCTTCTCTTATGTACAGAAATATTTTGTGTGTCACATTTTTCCTCCCCCAAATGTTTGCTACTTCAAAAACACAGCTATAAACATTTGGGCCTTTTGCTTTAGGGTTATATCTTTTGTGTTATCACTGACCTGCTTAAATTACATGCTTGGCAATGGGATGTCACTGGGTAAATTCCAAATGGCTTTCCAGAATAACTCAACCAATTCACAGCTTCACTAATTGTGCATTACCATGCCTTTCATTACACAATGCTTCTGACACCACCTATCCCCAAGTTTTGCCCTCTTTGCCAATTTGCTAGAGATGAGTGAGGCAAAACTTCAGGATTGTTTTGACTTGCATTTTCCTTATTATTAGTTATTTGGGAGCATTCTTACATTAAGAAGAACTTTCATTGAGAGTAGTTCAGAAGATAGAGAATTGGGCTTAAAGAAAGGAATTCTTCCTCAGATACTTGCTGGCCAGTACAACCAGAGGATTAGATTGAATGACTTCTACAATCCCTTCTAGACTTAAATATATGAGCCAATAAACCTGTATCCTTTGAATACTTATAAATTGGAAGTGGCTTTTGTTCTTATTGATAAATATTAGATTCTTATATGTTTTGTATGGCAGATATTTATGAGAGATAATATAAATATTTTCTCCTCATTTACTGCTTTCCTTCTTGTTCAAGTTGCATTAATTTTGTTTGTGTAAAAGTTTTTCAATGGTGTGTTATCAAAATTATCTTTTTGTAATCTTTTGTAATCACTTCTATTTCTTTTTTTATCATCTCTTTTTTTAATATAAATTTATTTATTTAACTTTTTACATTCATTTTCACAAAATTTTGGGTTTCAAATTTTCTCCCCGTTTATCCCCTCCCCCCACCCCAATACACCGAGCATTCTAATTTTCCCTTTCACCAATCTGCCCTCTCTTCTATCATCCCTCCCTTCTCTTGACCCCATCTTCTCTTTTGTCCTGTAGGGCCAGATGACTTTCCATTCCCCATTAACTGTATTTCTTATTTCCTAGTAGCAACAACAATACTAACCAGTTGTTCCTAAAACTTTGAGTTCCAAATTCTCTCCATCCCTCCCTCCCCACCCATTCCCTTTGGGAAGGCAGGCAATTCAATATAGGCCATATCTGTGTAGTTTTGCAAATGACTTCCACAATAGTCATGTTGTGTAAGATTAACTGTATTTCCCTCCATCCTATCCTGCTCCTCATTGTTTCTATTCTGTCTTTTGATCCTGTCCCTCCCTTAGTGTTGACTTCAAATTCCTCCCTCCTCCCATTGCCCTCCCTTCCATCATCCCCCCCACCCTGCTTATCTCCTTCTCCCCCACTTTCCTGTACTGTAAGATAGGTTTTCATACCAAAATGAGTGTGCATTTTATTCCTTCCTTTAGTCGAATGTGATGAGGGTAAACTTCATGTTTTTTTCTCAGCTATCCTCTTTTTCCCTCCACTAAAAAGTCTCCGGCTTGCCTCTTGAATGAGATATAATTTACCCCATTCCATTTCACCCTCTCTCCTCCCACTACATTTCTCTCTCACCGTTTACCTTAATTTCTTTTAAGATATGGTCCCATCCTATTCAATTCACTCTGTGCTCTCTGTCTCTGTATGTGCGTGCATGTGTGTATGTGTGTGTGCATGCATGCATGTACATGTGTGTGTGTGTGTATGTGTGTGTGTGGTCCCGCCAACTACCCAGATACTGAAAAGTTTTAAGAGTTACAAATATTGTCTTTCCATGTAGGCATGTAAACCGTTCACCTTTGGTAAGTCCCTTATGACTTCTCTTTGCTGTTTACTTTTTCATGCTTCTTCTCATTCTTGTGTTTGAAAGTCAAATTTTCTTTTCAGCTCTGGTCTTTTCATCAAGAATGCTTAAAGGTCCTCTGTTTAATTGAAAGACCATATTTTCCCCTGAAGTATTATACTCAGTTTTGCTGGGTAGGTGATTCTTGGTTTGAGTCCTAGTTCCTTTGACTTTTGGAATATCTTATTCCACGCCCTTTGATCCCTTAATGTAGAAGCTGCTAGATCTTGAGTTATCCTGATTGTATTTCCACAATACTGGAATTGTTTCTTTCTAGCTGCTTGCAAGATTTTCTCCTTGACCTGGGAATTCTGGAATTTGGCCACAATGTTCCTAGGAGTTTCTCTTTTTGGATCTCTTTCAGGCAGTGATCGATGGATTCCTTCAATACTTATTTTGCCCTCTGGTTCTACATTATCAGGGCAGTTTTCCTTGATAATTTCATGAAAGATGATGTCTAGGCTCTTTTTTTGATCATGGCTTTCAGGTAGTCCCATAATTTTTAAATTGTCTCTCCTGGATCTATTTTCCAGGTCAGTTGTTTTTCCAATGAGATATTTCACATTCTCTTCCATTTTTTCATTCTTTTGGTTTTGTTTGGTGATTTCTTGGTTTCTCAGAAAGTCATTAGCCTCCATCTGTTCCATTCTAATTTTGAGAGAACTATTTTCTTCAGTGAGCTTTTGAACCTCTTTTTCCATTTGGCTAATTCTGCTTTTGAAAGCAATCTTCTTCTCATTGGCTCTTTGGACCTCTTTTGCCAATTGAGTGAGCCTATTTTTCAAGGTGTTATTTTCTTCAGCATTTTTTTGGGTCTCCTTTAGCAAGGTATTGACCTGTTTTTCATGCTTCTGTTGTATCTCTCTCATTTCTCTTCCCAGTTTTTCCTCCACCTGTCTAACTTGATTTTCAAAATCCTTTTTGAGCTCTTCCAAGGCCTGAGCCCACCAGACATCCACCTTGGATGTCTGGGATACAGAGGCCCCGACCTCCACATCTTTCCCTGATGGCAAGCATTGTTCCTCCCCATCAGAAATGAAAGGCGGAAACACTCTGTTCCCCAAGAAAGTAGCCTTCTATGGTCTTATTTTTCTTCCCTTTTCTGGACATTTTCCCAGCCAGTTACTTGACTTCTGAGATTCCTCTCCACCCCCTCCTAGATCCACGCAGCTAGTGCTTGGGATCTGAGATTCAAATGCTGCTCCCCAGCCTCAGGCTTTCCGTGGTGGGCGCGGCTGCTATTCAATATGAGCTTAAGTTCTGTTGCTCAGGTGGGGGCAGGGCCATCTCCCAGGCTCAGTTCCCTTAGGGGATTTATGCAGAGACCTTCAGTAATGGCCCTGAGGTGCTGTCTGCTCCGGGAGTTCCAGGCTGCCACTACCTCTGCTGCTGCCTCTGCTGCTGCTTCCTGGGGGGGGGGGCTGAGTTATGAAGACACCCCGCTCCCCTCTTGGCCAGCCCAGAAGTCTCTCTCACTGACCTATAGCACCTATGGGTGGAGGGACCCTCATGGCCGCCAGAGATTCCATCCCTGAAGCCTGCTCGAATCTGCTCCTCTCTGGGCCATGCGTCCAGGGCAGGGCAGGGCTGGGCTCTGCTGTCTGGTGCATGACAGACCTTTGGGGTCAGTTTTTCGGGGCTCTCTGGAATGGAAATCTCCTCCACTGCATTGCTACATGGCTTGTACTGCTCCAGAATTTGTGGGGATTTCTTTTTACAGAAAATTTATGGGCTGTGGGTTCGGAGCTAGCATACGTGAGTCTTTCTACTCTGCCATCTTGGCTCCTCCCCTCTATTTCTTGTTTGGTTAAGAACTCACCCTGTTAGTGAGGGTTGTAAAATATATATCATCTGATTTTCTTCTTTGGTATGATCTTAGCAATACATGTTACAAAAAATTTTGAGTTTATTGTAACATATATATTTGAGATGTTGGGCTAATCCTAATTTCTGCCACACTACTTTCTAGTTTTCCTAGCAAATTTTATCATATATGGTATTCTTTCCTAGGTAATTTTATGTATTCACATTTATCAAATGCTGAAATTTTTTGTTTAATTATTTGCCATTATTTATTTTTTATAGAGCATATTCTAATTATATCGATGCAGGTATTCAATGTGCTTTGCTTAATTGATTCCCAAATATTATTTGTATTTTGTATGTATTGTGAATAGTATTTCCCTTTTTTGTTATTCTGAGATTTTGCTATTGCTATAGAAAAGTACTATTGGAGTTCTATGGGGTTTGTTTTGTAACTTGATACTTTACTGATGATATTAACAATAACAATTAATTCTTTTGCCAATTCCCAAAGGTTTTCTAAGTATATCATCATTTCTTCAGCATACAAATGGAGTTTAACATCCCATTTGCCTATATTTATGTCTTTAATTTATTTCTCTAATGAATAATGCTAGAGAAGGAATTGTTGTTTACTCCTGTAATTATTGGGAAGGCTTTTTAGTGTGGCATATAATGCTAACTTTTGGATTTGTATACTTTTTGCTGTATTTTAAAAGATCCATTTTATGCCTGTGTTTTGAGTTTGATTCTTTTTTTTTTTTGACGACAAATGTGAGTTGTACTTTGTCGAAGTCTTTTCCCCTGTAATTATTGACATAATTATATGGTCTGGGATTTTTTAAAAATTATGATTAACTATGTTACCTGTTTTCCTGAAGTTGAACAATCCTTATATCCCAGGCATAAATCCAACTTCATTATAGTGAGAGATTTGTCCAATTTTAATTTAAGAATTTTGAATAGATATTCATTAATGGTGTTGAACTGGTAGTATTTTTTTTTTTGCTTTATTCTTCCTATATTTAGCTATTAGGACTATATATTTCAAATAAAATAAGTTCAATGAAGTACACTAAATTATTTGAGATGTCTATTTGGTGTTCTATTAGCTTGGTTTTGTTTTAATTTTGTAGATAATTCTCTATTTCTTTTAAATTCTTTGTTTTGTTGACATATTCTTATAGATTCTGATCTTTTTCTTACTTTACCTAGGTTTGTTATGATTTTGCCTTGTTATTTTTTGCTCTATTAATTTGATTTTATTCTTATTTCTTTTTAATTAGGTTCACTAAATATTAATCAGTTTTATCAGTCTTTTTAAAAATAACAAACTTTTATTTGGTTTTTAATCAGTTCTATAGTCAATATTGTTTCCAAAATTTCTATTTGTCCACCAATAGTCAAGATTTTCTTTTGCGCTTATTTGAGGTTTATTTACTTCTAGTTTTCTAATTTTAAATTTCACATTCAGTTCATTAATTTTCTCATTTTCTATTTTGTGAATGTATATTTTTAGGATTGTAATTTCCCCCTAATAACTACTTCTACTGAATCCCACAAATTTTGTTTGTGGTGTCTCATTGCTATCATTATCTTTCAAAGTTACCAGTTGTTTCTATTACCCATTCTTTGAACCACTCATTATTCAGGATTTTGTTACTCAGTCTCTGTTCAGATCTATAGATTTTGTTTATACTCCTAATTTTCATTACAACTTTTATTGCCTTGTGTTCTATAAATGATATGTTTAGAAGTTCTATATTTTTAGTCATTTATTTTCAATTTCTCTCTGCTCTAATAAAGGAGTTGCTTTTATAAATATACATGTGACTCTAATATATATGTATGTTTTTAATGTTCCAATTCAGAAGACCCCATAAGTCTAGGGTCCTAAACAATTTGATCAGTCCTATATTTCTTCCTTTGTTTACCTTTCTGTTAGATTTTCCTAGCCCCAAGAGAGGAATATTAAAGTTTACTACTATTATTGTCCTACAGACAAGGTTACAAGCTCTAGGAACCCCCTTGAACTCTCCTTGAATCTTCTCACTTGATTTGGCATTTGCCTGAGGCTATAAGCTTTCAATATCACTGTGCCCAATTCTCTTTTACCCTTAACCGAGTTTAGCCTAGTTCACTAATGGAGTGAAATAGGGCTGTGTGCTTGCTCCCATGCTTTTTAACATGATATTTTCAGCCATGTTGTCAAATGCTTGCAATGAAGATGCACACAGCATCTAAGTCAACTATCGTACTGATGGTAAGTTCTTCAATGTGAAAAGCCTATAAGGCAAGACCAAAGTGGAGGGAGTGTTGGTGCATGATCTTCTGTTTGCAAATGATTGCGCATTCAATGCAGCCTCTGAAGCTGAGATGCAACAAAGTATGGATCAATTCTCTGCCACCTGTGCTAATTTTGGCCTAATAATTAACACCAAAAAACCACAGGTGCTCCGTCAGCCACCACCACACCATCCATACATGAATCCATTGGTTAAAACAAATGGAGAAGTTTTGAATGTTGTGGATAAGTTCACTTACCTTGGTAGTATTCTTTCCAGGGATGTACTCATTGACAATGAGGTTGATGCACATATTGCCAGACCTAGCTTAGTGTTTGGGAGGCTCCAAAAAAAAGTTTGGGAGAGAAGAGGTATTAGACCGACTACCAAACTGAAGGTCTATAGAGCCGTTGTGTTGACCTCGTTGTTATATGCCTGTGAAATATGGACAATCTACCAGTACCATGCCAGGAAACTGAATCGCTTCCATTTGAACTGTCTTAGGAAGATTCTGAGGATCATTTGGCAGCATAAGGTACCAGACACTGAAGTCCTTGCTCAAGCTGAACTGCTAAGTATTCAAACTGTGCTTCAGAGAGCGCAACTACGATGGACTGGCCACATTGTTTGAATGCAAAATGTATACTTCCAAAAAGACTATTTTATGAAGAACTTACATGGGGCAGGTGATCACATGGTGGTCAGAAGAAGTGATACAAGAATACTCTCAAGGTCTTTCTCAAGAACTTTGGATTTGACTGTGCAACATGGAAGACACTGGCACAGGACCACTCAGCATGGTGTGCCCACATCAGAAAGGTTGCTGTGCACTCTGAGCAAAACAGAATTGAGACAGCACAAAGTAAATGTAGGATGAACAAATTTGGAGTATCCACCCCAAAAATTCATATGAACTCTCTGCGCCCAATCTGTAGTAGAGCATTTTGAGCTCATATTGGTCTGATCAGCCACAGCTGGACACACTGAAACTTTACTTTATCATGGTGATGTCATTTTGATCCTCTTCAAAAATGAAGGACAACAACCAACTAACCAGCTTAGACCTCCATTTTCTGTTATCTCCTTCTCACCCTTGATCCTATCTAAGAAACCACTTTCTTGGTTCCTAGAGATCTCTAATCACCCCATACTACTGGCCACTCCCATCAAGATCCTCCCTAGATCTCTCCTCCAGTCACCTCAGACTACTTGGCCAACCCTACATCCCTCACACAGTCTTTCTATCTATAAGATCCATCTCATCCTCCATGAAAGCCCTCAGATTCAATCTGACCCCCTTACATTAGCATTAGAATTGTTCAGATTCCTTTAGTCTACCCAATATAGCAGATCTTTAATAAACTTTGTTTTTCTTTGACTGAAAGAAGACTTGAGTTGAATTCATTCGATCAGGACCTGCATGTCACTATTTCAGGGTCCCAGCACTCCTTAACCTCAACACTACTATGTTTTTTTACAATTTATTTATGAATTCAGGTACTACACTATTCAGTGCATATACACATATACATACCTTATATTGATGTTGCCAAATTCTATGATTTCTTTAGATAATGCAATTTCATTGTTTATAGATAATGATATAGATTTTTATTTTTTTATACCTAATTGCTACTACTGATTTTTTGAAATTCATCGGATACATAATAAATTTTGGTCAGCTTCATTTTCATTCTTTGGGTGTTCTTGCTTTTTCAATATGTTTCATATAAACAAGAGATTATAGAGTTCTGTTCTATTACCCTTTCTGCTATTCTCTTTCATTTTATTTGATTGTTTAGTCCATTCACATGTAAAGTTATGAGAGTCAGGCTTGTGTGTTTCCACTTTTTTATTTGTCTAGTATTTTTTAATCCCCTTCCTTTCCTCCTTTAAGTCAATATGATCTTTCTTAAGCTGCTTTAATATAGCTCCAATCTCAGAAGCTCTCTCCTCACCATTCCAACCCCATGCTACTCATGTTTTCACTCTTTCCCTAGTTTGGGGGTGTTATTTAAATTATAGATTATTTTTACTTTTTTGTATTTATATATTCCTTCCCCTTTTGGTCATCTTTCTCCTTCAATTAAGTGATTAGTTCAAACTTTGCCCTTCTTTCCTTCTGTCCAACTTCTTATGTTTATTAATTTTCTTTTTATTGCAGCTAGGCTAAAACATTTTCCATTGCTTTGTTCTCTTAATTTATTTTCTTCCCTTCCAATCTATTCTGAAATTTTAATCTTTGATTTATAGGCTATATCCTTACTTATTTTTTATTTACTCTTTTTGGGTCCTCATGGGGTTAAATCTTCTGAAGGACGATGTTTGAGCCGCTTCTTCTAACCAATTTTTGTGTTATTGCCTTTAGAGATCTTCCGCATTATCTTTTTTTCTCCTATTTCTCATTCTTAGAAGTATCAATTCTCCCTCTCTCTCTCCTCTCTCTCTCTCTTTATCTCCCTCCCTATTTCTCTCTTTTCTTTATCTTTCTCCCTCTTCTCCCTCTCCCCTCTCTGCTTCTTTTCTCTCCCCCCACCCCTCGTGCTCCCTCCCTTTTTCCTCCTCTTCCTCATTCCAAACCTGGTTTTCTCTTTCTTTCTCAAATAACATAAAAATGGGAAATGATTTCATTTTATTATTCATTCTTTTCTTGGTAATTGTTTTTATATTCTTTTTTTGCATTTCTGTGGTTTGTAGTGTTTACAATTTGAATGTTTTGCTAATGGTTATTTTTTGTTGTTTTTCCCCAGAAATGCAACATATGCTTCCCCTTTGTGGTCAAGCCATCTTTTTTCATTGATGATTAGGTTGAGGTTTGCAGTGTATGACATTTGAGGCTTCAATTTAAGTGCCTTTGCTTTTTGGAATATACTTATCCCATTCCCTCCTGATGTTTTGTGGGTTCAGAATAGTTTTCTGCTATTCTAATTCCCTATCCTTTGTATTTGAAGGTCTTTCTCTTGTATGATTGCAGGATTTGCCGCCATTGAAATTGTTGTTTTTAACCATTCTCTGTCTTGGAGTTTGAAGTATATGGGATTTTTTTTTTCCAGATGTGAGCTGTGGATTCTCTTTTGGTACGTTATTTCTTGTATTCAGTAGTTGTGGCCAGTTTTTTTCTTTTATTGCTTCCTAAATTATGGTGTTTCATGTGTTTTGTATTGTTTTGCATTATTATAGGAGACATATAATCCTTACATTTTATCTACATTTCTGCATCTGTGGTTAATTGTTTTGGTTTATATAAAGTTAGTAGGTTTTTAACTTTTCTCTTTTACTTTTCTTTTTTCTCAGTATTTTTATGGTCCAATTCTATACATCTATTTTGCTTCTTTTATTGTACTCACTTTTTTTCCAAATCTGCTCATTTAATATTAAAATTCTCATTGAACACTTTAAGTACCTCTCTATATGACTCCTAATTTCTTCAATGATTGATGTCATTTTTCTTTTGAATCACTGTGGTGTTTCTTGCTGTTTTTACAGGTTCTACCAGGAATTCACAGAATCTGTCAGATGTTATTTCACATTCCTTTATCTGTAAAGTATTATTAAGAGAGAGACTTCCACTAACTTTGAGATTTTGCTATTCATACATCCCGATTTTTTGAATACTCACTGTTGACTTATCTGCTTATGATCTGGGCTTTCACTGAAGGTTTTTTTCTCTTAAAATTTTGGTCATTTCAACATAAAAAAAATTTTCCCTGCCATGCAAAATCTGGTATTTTTGCTAGTGCACACCACTCTCTTCCCTCAAGGCTAGAATAAATTGCTTCCTTAAATTTACCATGTTTGGCGATATAGAATTTTCTAGACTAGATCCTTACTGGAAGTATGACCTAGAGGTATAGGAACAGCTCTGTCTGGGTTTCAGCCCTCTTCCTGTCAGGTATGGCACAGTCGTTCACTTTGGGCTCCTGCTGCAGTTCTTCTGTTGTCTCTCCTTTCCTTGTATGATTGAGCTGAATCAGCATCTTCCATTTATTTTCAGTGATGAGAGGGTATCTAGGGTGTTGGAGCAGATTCTTTGAAGTCTTGGGGGCCCCAATCAGTTAAGAGGCCTTTTCAGAAGGCAACACATTTTTCCCTTTCCCCTTAGTTGTGAAGAATTATTCTGTTGTTCATTGCTGATGGGGAAAGAGGGACAGACAGCAGTAGATGTGTCAGCAGAATATCTGCAGCAGGACATGATTCCACATAGTCACTAAGTGTCTGAGTCTGAACGTGAACTCACTCTAGGCCCAATACTCCATGCCTTGTGCCATTTAGCTGCCTCAAATGTTCAAGTCTGTAATTCAGCTTGTGTCTCATACAATGTTAGGGCTTGGAAGGGGGCATGGTCTTAGTGTGCACTTTAAGGACTATCTTGTCTGCTGTTAATTCATTAGTACTTACCCTGTTAGGATTCTCTCCTCTTTTTTTCTAGGTCTTCAGCAGCAATTGTTCTGTATCTAGAACATAATCTACCCTCTCTACTTTTTGAGGGTGTAATAAATTAAAGGGAGTCTAGAACAAATAACTAATCTGAAATCTTGATGATCATGTGACTTGGAAGGTGAGCCTAACATTATTGGACCCATTTTATTAATGTAGAATTTGCTTTAAGACAAGATCTTACCTTGGAACGTGGGATCTTAGGTACACTAGTAAGATAGGAATTTTGTTATAAAGCACCTTTACTTATATTTGTAGTTCTGAGGCATGGATACCCTACCCCCCAAAAAACCCAAAGCCTTACAGTGGATCTTCAGTATATTAAACATATATGTAGGTATATGCATATATGTACATATATAACACATATATAGTGCATAGAAAATTGAATGTATTTTATACATATGTGGAAACATAAATACTCATAGATTAGAATTGATTTTTACATTTCTAAAATAAGCACTCAGGAATCCAAATGTGGGTAATGTTAACACTGTTTTCCATAATCTATATGCCTCTATGAACCATAACAGTTCAAGATGAATATGACCTATTAGTTGATTAGAGCTATTACTTTGCAAGAGTGGAATGTAATCCTCAGTTAGGAAGCGTAGCACTTGAATCTAGAGTGAGCTGATTATACAGTATGCCTTAACTAATTCAGTCCCTGGAAAGCTCTGCACACAACCGTGCACACACAAACATTCAAACATTCACACACACACACACACACACATACACACACATTGCACAGATTCATCTGTGATAGTGCACTTATGTCTCTGGGATTATTTTTTATTAAAAATTCTCGAATCAGTCCAATGCAAGAGAATCGCCACCCTGCTTCTTTTTATCTTCTGCCAAATACTTGATAAAATGTGTTCTACAAATGTAGATAGAAGAACATGATAACAAAATTCACTGGCTGGATATTGGAATTACAATACCAATGTTATAGTCAAAAAGTTGAAACTAGGGCAAATCCAAAAGTAAAACTTTCTCAACTTTTGTATTAATACCAGAAGCTGTGAGAAGAATCTTGAACACTCACAGGACCATAGACTAAAACCTAGAGTGGACCACAGAAAACATTACATTCAATGCCCTCATTTTACAAATAAAGAAACTGAGGCTCACCTGGACTATCAGGTTTTATGACTAAATCTAATTAGGCTTCTCTCCTATCCATCCTCCTTTCCCACCCCCAACCCCCATTTAAAAGGAAAGAAAAGAAAAAAGAAAAATCTTTCTGTAAGTACTCCTAATCAAGAAAAACCAGTTTCCACATTGTCCATATCCGAAACTGTATGTCTCATTCTGCAGCTTGAGTCCATCACCTATCTGTCAGGACATAGAGGGTAGCACAATTCATAGTCAGCATTCCAGAAACATGGCTGGTCATTGCAGCAATGAGACATTGTCTTTCAGTGTTGTTTGTTGTGCATCATCAGTTCATGCAAGTCTTTCAGATTTTCTGAACACATCCTTTTTGTTATTTCTTATACTATTATACTTTTCCATGATTGAATGAAGCATATATTAAGCACTTACTAGGAGCACAACGCAGTGCTAAGTCCCACTCTCAAGGAACTCTCCTTCTATAAGGACAGTTTCAGCTTCAATTCAATTCAATGCAATAAACATTTATTAAGAGTCTACAATGTGCCAGTTACTATGCTAAGTACTTGGGATACAAATTTTAAAAAAAGGGATAGTTCTTGCCCTCAAGGAGTTTACATACTAATGCTAGAAGACAACACACAAAAGGAACCTTAAAAAGTAGGGGGTGGGAGAAACTACTGGGTGGGGGAATGATGATGGTGGAGGTGACTTCAAGGAATATGCTGGTATGGAATGGTTGAAGTGTGAATTCTCTAAGCCCTCTTTAATGTTAAGTCAGGTGGAAAGGTCCCAAGGTCTTTTGGGTACAGTAGCAAACAGATGGTAATGTGTTTTTTTCTTTAATATCATTTCCACTGATGAAATCATGTATTGAATCATTTGATGGTGTCAAGGATTTTGGTGACAAGAATTTTCTTTTTTGGGTCTGCAATAGGTATGACTATAGCACCTGTAGAGGCAGTTGCCTAGCTGCATCTCTACCCGGGTTGCTTCTAAGGATTATGGCTGCAGGTGCTGGGCTGGAAGATTTACTCTTCCCAAGGCTCTTGGAAATGGGGTACTTGACTGTCTCTACCAGGATGTGAGGGGAGACTGGGATCAAGGTGATAATGGAAGTTTGACTTGCCTGGCACATATTACCTCCTGTTTCATGCTTTGCTGCTTCAGTTTGCTTGCCTAGTGAGTGGCAGTTGGCTAGAATGTGGTAGGGATGACTGGTTCCCTGTCCACAAGTATTGTTCTCACAGATGATGGCTTTGAAGACTGGGCTGAAAGGCAAGAATTGTAGTTTGGGAGGTAGTAGCACTTCAGGACTTCTGTGCCAATTTGCTTATTGGGAATTGGTTAGCAACTGTGGCTCGTGATGGTAATGAAGGTGGGTCCCCTTTCTGCATCTATTTCTCCCCTCAGTGATGGGTACTGGGGGCCGGACTAGAAACAAATCTGGTGGTTCTGAGGATAATACTACTATTCTAAGACTCTTGGGATCAGGGTCGTAGAGCTGTCTCCATCAGGATGTAAGGGGAGCTGATGGTCAGTGTGGTGATTGTCGTTTGACTTTGCTAGCTCTTGCTGCCTCCTATCTTTCCCCTAGAGTGGTCTTGTTGCTCTGGCTAGGCTGACTTGCCTTTTCTTATACCCTGATTAGTTCAACCATTCTCCAAATGATGGACACTCACTTAGTTTCCATTTTTTACTGCTACAAAAAAAAAAAAGAAAGAAAAACCCACCACCTGCTATACATATTGTACAAGTAGAACATTTTCCTCTTTCTTTGACCCTTTTGGGGTTTAGTAGACCTAACTGAGATACCACTAGGACAACAGTTATATCTAGTTTAGTGACTTTTAGAGGAGAGTTCCAAATTATTTCCCAGGGTGGTTGTACCAATTTATATGTATTAATGAGCCTGTTTTTCCACACCCCTTCTGTCGCTTATCATTTTCTCTTTTTTCTCTATTTTTCTGATCTGATGGGTATGAGGTAGAATCTCAGAGGTGCTGTACTTTATGTTTATCTAATTATTACTCACACAGGGACTTGGCCAGCAAAATAAAAATGCCAATATGCTCTATATTAATTTACTTATTCAGTTCCATACCAACAAAACTACTTTATAGATTTATAGGATTAATTTATAGAGCTAGAAAAAAATAATTAAATTCACCAGGAGAAGCAAAACATAAGAATCTTAAAAGGAATTTTTTTTAAGTGGGAAGGAAGAGATTGTGGCAATACCATATTACTCACTGTACTACAAAGCAGAAATCATCTCAACAATTTAGTACTGGTCAAAAAATAGAGATGTTGATCCATGGAACAGATTAATATACAACACAAAGAAGCAAACACGGTATCCTACAGTTTGATAAACTCCAAGATCCCAGATATTGGGCCAGGACTCACTATTTGATAAAAACTGCTAAAAAAAAAAAAAAACCTGAAAAGCAATCTGATAGAAATTAAGACAAGCACCGCTGTAAATACCAAGATTAGCTCTGAATGGATACCTGATTTAGATATAAAAGGTCACATCATAAAGAAATTAGAAGGAAGGAAATTAACATTTATTAAGTTCCTATGTGCAAGCATGATGCTAAGCATTTTACAAATATTATCATTTGATATTGTTGATATCAACTGACATCATCATTATCATAATTCCAGAAGGTAAATGCTGTTATTATCACCCTCATTTTAGAGTTGATGAAACCGAATCAGACAGAGGATAAGTGGCATGCCAAGGTTCATACAGCTAGTAAATATTTGTGGCTAGAGTTGAACTCAAGTCTTTAATTCCAGGACTAGTGTCTTGGCAGCAAGAGGAATAGGAAGAAATTTCCTTTCAGATATCAGTACAGGTGAAAGAATAGAGAGGATCATTAAAGAAAATAATGACTAATTTTGGTTACATAAAATTGAAAATTGCTTGCAAAAACAAAACCAATGCAGCTAAAATTAGAAAGGAAACAGTTAAGTGAGAAAAAAAATACCTTTGAAGTAAGTTTTTCTGACAAAAATCTCATTTCTAAAATATATAAGGAATTGATTCAAATATTTAAGGATAAGAATTATTTCTCAATTGATAAACGGTCAAGAAAAGAGCTACTCCCAGATTTATTATAAAGTTAAATCATATGTAAGGCAGTTTTCAAGGGAAGAAAGTGAAAATATCTATAAAGAATATGAAAAAAATTCCACAAATCATTAATCATTAGAGAAATGCAAATTAAAGCAACTCAGATGTCCATTCTATCACACTTATCAGGTTGACAAATTTGAAAAAGAAAGAAAGAAAAATAGCAATTGGTGGGGCCACCAGAAAACCGGCAAAGTCATGCACTGTAAGTGGAACTGGCAACTGGTCCAGCAATTCTTTAAAGAAATTTGTAACTATATCCCCAAAGAATTAAGCTGTACATATCCTATGACCCAGAGATACCATTACTATTCTTCTATCCCAAAAATGACAAAGAAAGAGGAAAATGTCCTATACGAACAAATATATTTGTAGCAGGTGTTTTTGTTGTAGTTGTAAAGAGCTGGAAACTATGGGGGTGGCCATAAATTGGGGAACAGCTAAGTAAATTATGATACATAAATATAATGGAAAGCTATTTTGCTATAAGAAATGACTAAAGTATGTGTGGAAATCTAGGAGGGTGTATATAAACATCTGATACATGATAAAGTCAGAAAAAACAAAAAAGCTTATACTATAAAAATATTGTAAAAAAGTAGCAACCTTGAAAGATCTAAGAACCTAGATTAATTCAATTATCAACCAACATTTTGGATGACTAATGATAAAGAATGTTATTGACCTTCTGACAGAGAAGTATGGGCTAATATGTAGAATGATATATATGTACACATACATACATACATACATATATATATATATTTTTTGCACAATGACCGATATGGAATTTTGCATTACCTGATTATACATGTTTGTAACAAGGGTTTTGTTTTCGTTTATCTCTTCTGAAGGGAAATGGGAGGGGGAAAATAAATGTTGGACATTTGAAAGACTTTTTAAAAAATTATCAATCATAAAAGGATTTGAATAAGCATTTCCTAAAAATATCCAATTTTATCGATAGCTTTTTAAAAATAATTCTCTTTATCACTAATAACTAAAGAAATCTCCTTCAATTTTCACAATAATCCTGAGGTAAATAGTGTAG